>JAJJMC010023237.1:0-21388 GCA_023531435.1 Papaver californicum
ATAGGTCAAGTCTAACTTGGGTTTAATATTACCCTTATCTCTGCGTTATATTGTCTATTCAACTGATAAAGTTTTAAATAGTTTTTTATCAATCGAAATTTGTTGTCTGTTTTTCCTTTATAGGTCAAGTCTAAGTTGGCTTTAATATTGCCCTTATCTCTGCGTTGTATTGTCTATACAAAAGATACAATGTATTGTCTATTCAACCCAAAACATCTAAACAACATAAAACAACCAACCTCCCAAAATCATACTTCTGCTCCCTTTACAATGGCAGGTAATCAAAACTTCAACATGTTTTATGGTGCTTTTAATTCCTCTTCTTATAATCCTCCTAATCATTTAACCCTATCTTCGACATCTAATGAAGATAGTAATAACACCACTTTCTCATCAGACGAAGAAGCATTTGCGATTAACCAAAATGACCAAGCACTAAATTTAGGATTGGTCGCTTCATACATTCACTTGCCCCGTTCTCGGACCGAAATTCAAAGAAGGCGTGAGGAAGGAGCTACACAACTACGGACAGATTACTTTTCAAATAACCCGACTTTTCCTCCCCATGTTTTTCGAAGAAGATTTTGAATGAGAAGAGAATTGTTCAACCGTATCTTGCGGGATATAGTAGCAGTTAACTCTTATTTTGTTCAAAAAAGGGATACGACCGGCCGCCTTGGATTAACCCCACATGTCAAAATTACGGCTGCAATTCGTATGTTGGCTTATGGATATGCGGCGGATGCACTAGATGAGTACTTACGCATCGGAGAAAGCACGGTTCTTGAGGCAACACGTCGGTTTTGTTTGACAATACTGCATTTATATGAGGAACGGTATTTACGCAGCCCCACGGAAGATGATTTAGAATTGTTGCTTAACCAGAACAAAGCTAGGGGATTTCCTGGGATGCTAGGTAGTGTTGATTGTATGCATTGAAAATGGGATTGATGTTCATCTGCCGAATCTGGTGCATATACTGCCTACAAAGGCGATGAAAGTATTGTTTTGGAGGCAGTGGTTTCACAAGATCTTTGGTTTTGGCATGCCTTTTTCGGTATGCCTGGTTCCAACAACGATATTAATGTAATGAACCGGTCTTATATTTTTAAGAACCTAATCAGAGGGAAAACACCTCCTGTGAACTTCGAGGTTAATGGGAACCAATATGATATGGGCTACTATCTCGGTGATGGGATATACCCAGAGATAGCAACCATTATTATGTCCATCAAGCATCCTGATTCGGCAAAGAAACGCAAATTCTCGGCTATGCAAGAGGGCTGCCGAAAAGATGTGGAGCGAGGATTTGGGGTACTGCAAAACCAATTTGCAATCGTTAAACAACCACCAAGGATGTGGAATAGAGACGCACTAGCATATATAATGCAAACGGTTATTATACTCCATAATATGATTGTAGAGGATGAACGTCAACCAGGTGAATGGCCACATGAATATGACCAAGGGCGCTACCACGCACCGGTTAATATATCGCGTCAACAAACTGAAGAACTGTCGAGGATGTCAACTTACCAACGTCGAGTTGCCGTACATAGCAAAGAAACGCATTTTCGATTACGAAATGACTTGATCGAACATTTATGGTCCGATTTCGGTGAAGTATGAAAAATTAATAAACGATACGGTTGGGTTTTGTGGGTATATCACTTGTAAACCCTCCCAATACACCACTCGGCCACTAGGGGCACGTAGTGGTTTAATTTCAATTTTAATGTTAAAATATCAGTTTTCATTTCTTGATCAGAGGTTTTTAAATTTTAATGAAATAGCTACTTATTAGTTTTTTCCTTCGAAAGTGTTAGTTTTTTGGTCTTCAACCTATGTAGAACTTTCAATCTAAATATGAATGTTTAGTTTTAATCTATAAAGTTATGTTTTTGTTGTAGTAGCTCGAATTGATAATCAAATTCATGACTCAAAAGTTAGAATTTTCATTAATGTTTGAAAAAAATACACTCGGATTTAATACCGTTTAACCAAGACGAGATTCTCTTCTTTTCTGTAAAATCTCTTGCTTCCTAATTTCAATCCACTCTTTCGTTGCGGCATAAAAAATGGGACACGTCCGTCATCATCATACGAAACTCCTCTTTTGCTGCAAACTCGGCTTCTCTCTGATCAATCTTCCTTTTAGCATTTTCAATATAACTGTTATTGAAGGTTTTTTGGTTGTTAATAATTGTGCCCAAGGCATCGACTTGGGCACCGGATTTTGCTTTCCCTGCTAGCTTCAAACGTTTAGCCTCTTTTTTTCCCATTGGACGAGGATACGTGTTAGGAATATCTCTTATTTCTTCGTATCCACTAGATTGGCCTTGGCTTGGCGATGGTCTATATGGAGTATTGTCATCGCGATCCGAATCTTCTTCGGGTTGTGATGAATCAAAAACTTGTGTTGATCTATTCTTGAATATTTTATGTTTTCTAACATAATTGCGTAACACTCTTCGTGTCTGAATGGTTTCCCACCATTAGCTTCCTTGAATAGCCTTCTTACTTCTACACTCTGGTTATTGTTGTTCGGAAAAATAGTTAGTGCATCACATACAATTCAAAACTTTAAATTTTTTAAGTCTTCACATACCTTTTGTTCTGGACCCCATCCAGTATGGTGTTCAAGTTCCACTTCGGCCTCCTTTGCAGAATAAAGAGCCACTTCTTTACTTATTCCCTGATAGCGTTTTTGAATAGAGGTCCAACTCCGATCAGCCATTGAAGGTATAGCTTCTTTCATTCCAGCTTTGATGCGAGACCATAATTTGTCTTCTGATTGATCCGTACCCACACTAGAATCTTGAGATATTGATAAATGAATCCTACACATGATTATATCTTCTTCAACTGAAAAATTTGGACCTCTTGGTTTTGGACCCATTACTAAAAGTGATTAGAAATAAATTGGAAAGAATTAAAATTTGAAAACTTTTAAAAAAAAATTACTGGTTATAAATAAGTTATGAAATGTTGTTGTGGAGAGAAAGAAAGAACTCATTTATATAGATGGATTTACTGCCCGTTCAACGGTCACAAAAAAATACAACGGTAACATAAAAAAAAAATACAACGCCTTTCTGTAGAGACGTTTAATTGTAACGCTAACTTGGAGGAGCGACCACACGAGCGTGCACCCGAGGAGAGCGTGTAAAACCAGGCGCATCTCCACACGAGCGCATCCTGTGGACATTTCCCCAAGCATGCGTTTTGTTTTGAACGCTAATTCACATGGACGTCTCATAAGACGCTCATTTGGGTGGCGTTTGGGCATACAGACGTTGTCATACGGGAGCGTTACATCTTACGTTTCCCTTCTAAAACGCCTCATCCAACGCTTTTCTGGGTAAGCGTCCGTGTTTAATAACGCTTCCTTAGCATAGCGTTTAGCGTAAACGCTCTTATATGACAGCGTGCGACTATACTTTTAGTCGCGAGGAAATATAATCTGGTACTGTAGCTTTAGTCGTCGAAAAACCAAATGTACTCTTTTGTTGCACTTGATATTGGGCGACCAAAGAGTAAATTTAATCTTTACTCTTTGGTATAGTCGCCCACTGCAGTTGCTCTTAGGTTTCACATCATTGATTTTGTTGGGCCAATTTGAAAATTTTCACACACGTTAAATCTGTAAATCTCATATCATATGCAACTTTACTGCTACAGTGATAAATGTAACAGTTGAAACCGATACACTGAGGTAAAAAAAGTATTCGCTCAAGCAAGTGGTAGTTTTACTGCTTTATTTATTAGTTTTAATTAATTGATAAAAGTTCATCTAAAACAACATTAGTTAACCAAATACACCTCTAATTACTTTTAAAATTAATTAAGATGGAGTTCCACTTTTGTTTTTTTCTTCCAGTGTTTTCTTCTTGATGCCTTCAGTATCAATTGCAGATCCTTCTGATGTAATCCTATCATCTAACATTCTGATCCCCATGTACCTAAGACATCAACAAAATTACGTCAATCTAGGTTCCTTAATGTCCAATTAGTCAGATATAATGTATGGTAATGAAGTTGTGAGGAATATTGCTAATTACCTTCCAAGCATCATAACTGTAGCTTGAGGATTTGTACCAGGAGAGTAATTAAATGTCGAACCGTCGATAACTCTAAGTGCGTCAGCACCAAGAACTTTGTAGTCGTGATCAACAACCATACCAACTTGACAACCTCCATGGTAATGCCATATAGTCATTACTGTATCTTTACAGTACTGTTCTAGCGATGTCGACGAATTGTCGTGTTTCGGTAGCAAATTTACTGGAAACCCAACTGTCATGTTTAGGAGTTGTTGCAAAGTAAGGTAAGGGTACCTGTAACAAATTTTCGGTGTGATCAGTTTCAAGTAATGTGTGCGCAACTATTATTGTTAAGAAGAAAATAAACATTTTAGTATAGAGTACTTGAATTTGGAGAATGCATTTGATTCGACTACTTTCTCGATCGTTCGAATACCCTGCACACATCTATGGAGGTCTTCTGGATCTTTAAAGTAGTTAAAAGTGACTATGGGGTTGACATAAGGGTTTTTACTTGAAAAAATTATGGGTCCTTTATCAACTGGACATCTTGAGCTCAGAAGTAAAAACCCTCCTCTAAATGCTCTTGAATCAAGCTCGCTCATTAGCTTTACTGCCTTGGCTATTGCTTCTGGTGTTCTCTGTTTTGGTGGCACAATTGAGATTTGTCCAGTCTTCACAAAAACAAGAAAATAGATCAGTAAGCGACAACGAAAAAAAACAAATGTTCAACTTAGTTTAAACCATATAGGTACCTGAGGTGAGAACATTCCGAAATTCCTTTCTCGTGGTAGATCATCATTTACTTGGGGTTTATCATTCTCCATGGCCTGAGAAGCAAAATTCTCACCACTGGCAGCTTCAATGTAACCTCCATATGGAGTGATACCCACAACTTGTATAAGTGAGACCTCAACTGGTTCAGGGGAAGGAATATAGATAGCATTCATAGGATTGTCAGACATCCCTTGGCCAACAAGTGGTTGATCAACCACAACTGTAATGTTGAGGGATCTCAAATGATCAGATGGTCCAACACCACTCAACATTAACAATTGAGGACTTCCCAGTGCACCTGCTGAGATTATGATCTCATTCAATGATGATTTGTTCAAGTAGGCCCTGTGCTTTACGCCAGACGCATCGGTGAATAACACTCCGTGTGCTTCTGGTCTTACTTTTCCTGCATTCTCAACATTAACCCAAAACATACAAAATTACTTTACCATGTAACATGCTCTCAAACTGGGTGTAAATCTTGTTTGTAAAATTCAGACGTACCTTTGGTCCTGAACATGATCTTGTGAACGGTAGCATGTAAAAGAACAGTAAGTCCTTTGGGGTTGGCATATTCAAGCAAATCAGCTGCGGTATGTCGATGACCATCACGGTCAAATATTGAACCACCAACTTTAGTACCATTTATGTGATCATAAGTAAATCCATTATTAGGCAAAATACCAGCTTCAAGTAACCCATCTCTAACAGCCGATTGCCATTCTAACATCGGTGGTTCGAACGCCACTGTCTGTTCCACCCATTGATATGATTCATTAACAAGTCTTCCATCCCAACCAGCAGTCTTAACGTAATCTATTCCAGCACGTGTATAGAACCCTGCATTTAAACAACTTCCACCACCTAAAACTCGCGCACGCGCGTTAATTACCCCGTCTTCTGATATAAAACGTTGCGAAGGTGAACTCGGAGAAAGGTCTGCTAAAGCACTGCCAAATGAACCTAAGTTTGTTATGTTCGGATTTCCATATGGTACTCCACCCCTTTCTATTAACAAGACTTTGTAGTTTGAAGAGAGAGTTGCAGCTAACGGACACCCTGCGGTGCCTCCACCTACGATGATGTAGTCGTAGTACGATATATTCGGCGCCGTCGTTGCTTCGCGAACAAACGAGTAATTCGGAGCTGCAAACAAAAAAGTAAAATAATTTAAGCCACTGCAAATTTGTAGTTTTGCTAAAACTATTTTCTTGTAGTCACTTTCTTTAAGTCAGTTCTAAGATGAAAGAAAGTTACAAAAATCATCGTAAAATATATTTTTCTTACACTCTATGAACACCGTATATGTACTAATATGGTACAGAACAAGTAATAAATTTCAGATTCTGTAAAGTCTGAATCAATTGATGAAACAAATTATACCAAAGAATGCATCTATTGTCTGAAATCTGAGATTTATTATTACCTTGTTCAGAATAGCAGAATCCATGAAAGCCGAAAAGAACTAAGCCAATAAGATGAACTACACCAAGAATTCTTGAGGTTATCTCTAGATTACCCATACTTAAATACTGATTAACGGAAACTACAACAAATTAAGAAGGAATTTATAAGAATTTTAGAGTATATATTGGATTGTTTTGTGTGTTTAGCTTAGAGATAAAAGAAGAGTGAGGTTGTTTAAATAAACTCTTGGGGTAGAAAGGTGATCAAGTAACCAACCAGTAGTGCAAAGAATTCCCGAATGAGAAAATGAAGAAAATTAGTATTTCTTTAACATTAACAAAATACATTCATTTAAAGATTCTTCAAACTCTCTTTCAAAACTACTTAAATATATTCAAGTGCAAAACTCATGACTCCCTCCCTCTAAATTCATTCCTAGTCACTCTTTCATAGCAAACACTAGAAAAGACATTTTCAGTGTGTTTTTTATATAAGCTTGATTCTTCAAACTTACAATGACAATGGTTTTGGCATTTGGGGTTGATCAAATATTGAAGTTATTATAGGTCCAATATAGTATGTTCATGGGAAAGAAAAGAAAATTAAAGACAGAACAAAGTGGGTAAATAAATTGAAAAAGTTATGTTGATCAAATTTGTAGGCTAGTTAATGAGTTAAGCTGTAACTATGATATTTATTACTCTCCATGCATCTACCAGCATGTTCTTGACTTTCACCATCCTCTCTATACCTAATTCTAAAACCTGCATCCAACACCAACTTTCCTTGTGCAATACTTTTGTTAGACGCGTTCAGGATATAGGGTTCAAAGTCTCCATTAAACGGATAAAAATTTAGTTATCAGCCTAGACACGAGGATGCTGGCATGATAAACTCAGGTTACAAACTGTTGTAACTAGGGTTGCATATATCAACTCTATCCGTTATTTTTATTCTATCTGTCATTATTTTATCCTATCCACCGATTCAAGGGTTGGGTGATAGGTAAAGTTTTATTATCCACCACTAAATGGATAGGGTAACCGATGAAGTTCAAAATTATCCTACTTTACCTGTCTATCCGCCTAATTATATTATGATTTATTATAACCGTTAACCGTTCATTTGTCCATCATCCAAGCCGTTGATCTTTTATAAGAAAAACCTAAAAGAAAACTCTTCCCTTATCCATCATCCAAACTGTTCTACACTTAAATTCAGAAGAGAAAAAAAACCCAGAGAACCGAGAGGCAGAATAGAGAGAAATGGAGTGAAAGAATGATGAGAAGACGAAGAAGAGAGTGTTCACGAGTACCTTGTTTTGAAGAACACGAGTTTGAAGATGATCACAGAGAAGAACACAGTTGAACCCTAGCTCGAGTTTGAAGAACACACAGTTGAAGACGAAGGTTGGTGCATATTTAGTAAGTAAATCGAACCCACTTTTTTATTTCAGTTAAATCACATGATTGATTGTATATATTCCAAAATCTCTGAAAAATTGGATTTGATTTTGAAAATTAGGCTTCATTCAAAATTTGGGGGTTTTCTAAAATTGTTCTTGTAATATCATGACACTTAATTAAATGACACAAATTGAGGGGATGCATTCGATTCTAGTTGTTTTTTATATAGGGTGTGAAATGTGAATTTACTTGTTCATATTGGGTTGTCTTGTTTATGCTGTTGGTTGTAGTAGTAGAAAACATTTGAATAGAAGTGCCCCTTTGTGAAATTCATAATTAGATGCCCGATAGGTTTCCGCAACCTGTAAGTAAGGCACCAACAAATGTACAAACACCAATTAGTTTGTCATCCTGTCAAATTGAATTAAAAGGGAAAACTGGAAGCCATCAGATGCATTTGCTGTGTGTTTTTCTTTCTAAAACCTCTTTTATTAGTAGTTTCTTTAGCAGGGATAGCTAGGATGAAGATTCATTTCTGTAGCACGAGTAAGAAAAGTGATTGAAGGTGGAGTAGAAAACTGGAGTGTAGTTCCAATACAGAGTTGAACTGAGATCAAAGTGTGGTAGCTCTAATTGGTCACATACCAGCGTAGTGCTAAGTGAAATCTTATTTAAAGAGTTATCTCTTTTTCATTGCTTTTGATTGAGAATAGAGATTATGTAGGGCTATTATTTGGTACAATATGTTCCCCAAGTTATGTTTATACTGTTTGATGTCTAATTTGATATGGATATGGCACCATATGGTATACTCTAGAGGCTTTTAACATAGTCAAGTTAAACACTACAGTTATAAGAATATACTGAGATTTTAAGGGTTTAACTTGTTGTCGTAAGGTTTGGCTCTTTGTGACTAGTGGATACAGAAAAGAGAACAGTAGTTAGGCGCTAAACTGTAAATTTTGTTTTCCAGCTTTCTCTGTTTCTTTTTGATTTCATTGCTTTTTCTCTTCTCTTTTGGTTTTTAATTTCATTCATGTACACTAGTAGGAAATAACGAGGTAAACGGAGCTTTTTGATCTCTCTTTTCATTCTCTCCATATAGAAATGACTGATGATGTATACATAATTTCTTGTATCAAACACTAATTTCAAGTAACAGAACACCACATCTCTTTCTCCGATAGACTCTGACTAGCCATTAAAATAAGTATAATAGGATTCTTTGGTGACACAACTTATAGAAGCAGAATTACTTCTGAGTAGTGAGTAGACCAGAATATTTCAATGTTTGTTATGTTATTGATATTTTGTTTTTGTTTCGTTACTTAGTGCATGTTTCAATTCAGGGGAGCTTTCTGTTTGTAGTGAAAATAGTCCGGCAACTTCTGATACTCTTCGATCCATTCCTACTTCAAATGTTCGTAGTGGTAACAAACAGAACTTGTAATAGATGATATTGTTAGGGGCCTGCATTTCCTTTTATGCATGTAATAGATGATGTTTTGATGATTATTTTATTCCTGAATCTGAGTTAATGTGAGCGTTCATTTCTTCGCAGGATAGTTCTCTTGTTTGCGTGGTCACAGATTCACAGTGAGCAAACATGGTTCAGACTGTAGAAGGTACTTCAATGGGACCTCCACGTCCACCTCAAGCTTCATCTGAATCTGTCCAGGGAGGGACTACAACCGGTTCTATTTCATCTCCGCAACCTCCATCATTTTCTCAACCTGAGAGCAGTGGAAGCAAGAAGCGCAAGAAGACATCTTGGGTACGGAAGCATTTTGAAGAGGAACCACAGTTGGTGGGGGGCACTTTTTCTCAAGAAGGATGTAGGAGAGCGTTGATTAGGTTTATTATTACAGATGAAATGGATTTTAGAATTGTTGAAGGCGAAGGTTTTAGGGCTTTTTGTAAGTATCTTGAGCCGAGATTTAAGATTCCAGGTCGTATGACAGTGTATCGTGATATCTGCATGTTGTTTTTGAATGAAAAGGCTAAATTGATAAGTTATTTCAAGACAAATAAGACAAGGGTATGTCTTACTACTGATACTTGGACATCGATGCAGAACTACAATTACATGGTTGTAACGGCCCATTTTATTGATCGGGAATGGAAGTTGCATAAAAGAATCATTTGTTTTTGTTTGATTGAGAGTCATGAAGGTAAACAAATTGGTAAGGTTTTAGAGAAATGTTTGCTGGAGTGGGGGCTTGAGAGGGTGTTCACTGTTACTCTTGCTAATAAATCTGCTAATAAATCTGCTATTGAGTATTTGAGTAAAAGAGTTGTTAGTTGGGGTTTTTCATTACTTGGAGCTAAATTTTTGCATGTTAGATGTGCGGCTCACATATTTGCTCTTGTCGTTAAAGATGGTTTGAAAAAGTATCATACATCGATTCTCAGAATCAGGGCAGTGGTAAAGTATGTCACGCAATCTCCCGCAAGATTGAAGAAGTTTATGGATGTTGCTGAGATGGCAAGGATAGATTGTAAAAAGGGTTTAATTTTAGATGTGAAAACGCGGTGGGATTCTACTTATTTGATGTTGGTTGCTGCAGAGAGGTATGAAAAAGCTTTTGAAAGACTTCATGAGTCAGATAGGGCATTCCGTGAGAAGTTTTGTTATGATATTCCAGTACCATCTTTTGTTATGGGTGACGGTGATGACAATGTTGATCTAGATGCTGATTTTGATCTAGATTCTGACGATGAAGAAGAAGAAGTCGATACTCCAGAAGAAGAAGTAGATGTTGCTCTTAGAAAAACCAAGAAGAAGAAAAGGCCTCCAGTGCATGCTCCTGAAAGATATGATTGGTGCAATGTTAGAGTTCTGATTCAATTTCTAAAGGTATTTTACGAATCAACTGTTGCTTTTTCAGCTTCTTCATATGTTACTTCCCATTCATTCTTATTGGAACTCGGTATTGTTCATCAAGAATTAGACGATTGGAAAAATAGATATGAGGATCCTTTCTTAAGTCACATGGGCGATGTAATGTTGCTCAAGTACAACAAGTATTGGGGAGAATATGAAAAAATGAATTCGTTGATGTTTATTGCTATACTTCTGGATCCACAAGAGAAAGAACAAGGATTGTATGTGACTGTTGAAGATTTAGTTTTGCATTACGACCCTGTGACAAAACAAAGAAGGGTAAAAGCTTGGGTTGATAAAGTTAAAAAAGATTTTGATGAACTGTTCGCAGCTTATAAATTAGAATATACAAATGTTGAAAGTGTGATATCTTCATCCGAGTCTGTAGGTAACACTAGTTCTACTTTTACTCAAGGTTCTTCTGCTTCTAGCAAGGCTAAGTATAGGGAAAGAAGAAATAAACGCAAAAGTCAATTGAGTACTGTGGAGGATTATAGGAGATCTGAGGTGGAAAGATACTTGGCTGAGCCTATCTACTCTTCAACCAATGAGGATTCTTCTTTTGATATATTACTTTGGTGGAAGATCAACTCTGCGAGGTTTGACATTTTGCCACTCATAGCCAAAGATATATTTGCTATACCTGTTTCTTCTGTTGCTTCTGAATCATCTTTTAGTACCGGAAAACGAATTTTGGATCCTTTTCGAAGTTCCTTAAAGCCTAGGACACTTGAGGCATTAATTTTATTGCAAAATTGGTTACGTACACCAATTGACAAAGATTCTTCTAGCCTTGGAGTCGAGGAGGAGGAGGTTGATGTTCTTGAGTCGGGTATAATTTGAACTTCATGGTTCTTAACTTCTTATACTAACATTACTATTGGTATTTTTAATTCTAATTGTTCACTTCTTTTGTTGTAGAGCTATTTGGTAACCTTGCTGCTTCTGCCATCATCATAGATGATGATTGATTCCTATTCACTGACCTGGCTGGCGCTGCTACTAAGATGACCTTGTTGCTAGTTGGGAAATGTCGTAGAATTGTAGTTCTTGAACTTAGATGATTTCGATTTCGGTTGCAATTTAAGAATATTAAAACTTTAATTTTATTGTATAATTTTGAATGTTGGGACTTAGATTTTAAGATGATCGAATGTTGGTTAAAATGGTTTATCAGGTGGCGCGCGTGAGGATCAAAAAAACAGTCAAGTCATGGAAATTTTTTTAACTCGAATCTGGACGGGTGATCTGCATCCACCTGCATTCGACCCGTCGAAATAACGGATCAAACCCGACCTGACTTGTCCTATGACGGATTGAATGCGGGTGATACTTCAGTCATCCGCCAACTGACGGGTTGGGTGCGAGTGGGACCAAACCTGATCTGATGTGCATCCCTAATTGCTACTTGCTAGACACCCCTGGCCAAGAAAAATTAGCGTGTTCCTTCTCAGTTTTAGACTTGTTGTGTTTCTCAATTATGCCATTGAATATATTCTTCACCTCTACGCCATTGGGAGCACCTAAAAGAGAACCAACTTTCATAAGATTATCCACTTGTTGTGCCTTGGTCCTAGGTCTCTTGTGAGGGATTTCCTCAAATGGACTTCAGCTTCTCATTTAATCTCTTCACCTGCAGGTATACCGTCATCATAATCAGTATTGTACTCTGAATCATCATCATCACAAGTACCCACTGCAACATTGTCTTCTAAGGCCTTGATAGAATCACTGCAATCTTCCGTTCTTGCATCTTCAACCCTGGAATCAGATAAATCTGACATCCCCAAGTCAGGGTCTAAAATGGTATAAGGATTCGAGTAACAGGTGGCAAATAGCTTTGGCCTGTCACCTTCTATTCCTGAAAGCATAAGTCTACTCAGCTGAAGTATAGCCACCATTTCCATTACTCCACCACCATCACCACTCACCAATCCTTCTGCAGACACATGTAAAGGGTGATCACTAGTCATATCTATACCATTTGCATCACTAGTCTTAGGATGCTGCTGAATCTTCTTAGGTGTCCAGTGAGCCTTCTTCTTCACCCCTTGTGTTGAGCAAGTGCTAAGAGAGTGACCAAATGAAGAACAATTCAAATATTTAGCAGGTTTCCATTGGTACTCCACCGGAAAATCCATTACATGAAACCCATCAATCCATAATGGAATGAGACTAGGGAAATTACAATCAATGCCAATTTCCACAGATACTCTAGAATAGGTAAGCTTAGTTTTCATCTTTGGAATAAACTAGTTCTGAGTTCGGTTGCTAGCTTTCTTGTAAATCCTTTGATAATGGATGAATGCACTAAGATGAAAACGTACATTATAAATCATTATCCGTATAGGATAGCCTTCATTTTGGCAATTGACTGCTCAATCAAAAGATTCCATGGGCTTACAATGAACAAATTGTTAGCAAGATAGAAAGCACCTTTTTCAAGAGCTAATCTTCTATCATCCTCATTCACAAAGTTGAAAACAAAAGCATTCGCATTTTCACCATGAGTCGATATTGTTACCTCAGATTTGAGCTTCCATAGTATAGTAACAGCTTCTTTTACCATAGAAAAAAGAAGTCTTCAGCCAACCAAAAACCCTACCACCAGGTTTTTACAATCTTTAATTTCTTCTCCAAAATCCTCTGATGAGATAGAGAACCACCTTCTTCCCTTCCATCAACCCAGAGGGTTTAAACATTAAAGAAAGATCTTCAGATTGTGGAAGTACGACGAGTGACTCCCACAGTTGATCCTTAACGATGTCACTAGAAGAACCACAATATGCCCCACTCGTTCCCATCTGAAATGAAAGTTGTTATTTGCAACTGGAAAAACTAGCACAGAGGAAGAACTATAATACTCGAAAACTACCCGCTTAAATAAAATAGACACCAAATCCACCTTTGCTAACCAACTACACCTGGAGGATTGTAACTGTAATAAACTGCAAGTTATTAGCGACAAACCTTGTGGGTATCTGCTCCAGCAAGTTCTCTGGTAACCCCCTGTGTTTTATTAAAGAACCAACAGCTTCAACCACTATCTTCTGGGGAGATTTTGTTGTTTTTCGGACACTTCATCTATAACAATTGAGCCACCATATACCCACAGAAGATTTGATACAGTTGAACATGAAACATCAATTATTGATATCATGTCATCCTTAGTTGGTTCTAAATGATGAACGTTATAAAGAAAATCTTCTTTTGTTAACAAATAAAGTATAGAACTTTACAGTAACAGGTAAAACAAATAGAACGGCCATCTTCACAAGAATAAACCTTTCTTCCAAGATCTACAACCCAAACTTTTTACTATGCCCTTCGCTAATTTAGCATACTTTTTTCAATCTGAAGAACCCAGTGTACAGAACTAGCATGTGCTTCAGCATTGTTGATTAAATCAGATGCTTTGTCTGAAATCTGCACATCACTGCTTGCGCCTAGTGGGTTACTAGTATTATTCTCTGTTACTGCTTTATTCCCCTGTTTTATACGGTATTGCTCTGTATCAGAACACATAATACTACCATGTGCAGATGTAAATCGTAGCAAGCTCATTTTCATTGGCCCGCTAAACTTTGTCCCAAATGCATAAAATGATTCCACACCACGATAACAAGATCATCACCGACAACATTAACTGTGCTACGAACAAGGAAGTGCTTGCCGACAGAGTTCAATGTCACATGCTTCCATAAACCAAGACGCAAATCAAGTAGCGCCACATCTTCAAAGTGTTTCTTGACAGGACATTCCCCCGACAATGCCAAGAAGATTTTTATAGACAAACATAGAATGTGTGAACCTTGGAGAAGGGGTTCTCCCTGGTGTCTTTTTCTTCATCCACTGTAAAGGTCTCCTAAAGCTTTTTCACCATCATATCCACCAATCATAAACAAATGAAACCCATTCGAGACCAGTGAATGGGAATAACGAGCAGATGGTAGTTCCCCCTGGATGCTTACTTCACTCCACTGCAATTTTTCCACATCCAAAACATGCATTGTAGAATATATTGCTTCCTTGTTAAGACCACCAAATACATATATATCTGAACCTACAACTGCAGCTGCACCACGGTGCCTGTGTAACATAATTTATTTAATTTTCAGTTAATAAAAGGGAATGAGGAACAACTACAGTACTGAATTGAAAGGTGGAAGGAAATATGAGATGGTATAGTAATTGGTAAATGTTTAAAGTTCAAATGGTTTTCAGACACAATCCGAACATCGTAAACAGGTTACTAAATGAAAAACAGTCTAATATCTAACTGAGGCAGAACTTGTTGCAAGAAATTATGCTACTACTGAATCATATGACAACGAAAGTATTAAAAATCACCTAAAATTTAACGTACTGCCTGTACACTCCAGCAATCTCCATTAGCTCTTTGCTATATTCAAGACCCACACCTCATTAAGAATTTTTCTAGGATCTTCCCTTCCTCCGACATCAAAAATACATTCCCCAACTACCAAAGATGTGTCACCCAAGCCTGGAGAAGGAGACCCATCAAGATTTATTGCCTTCAAAGTACCAGTTTGGGTATCCTCAATTAGAGTATCGTTTCTTCGAGCATATGACTTCCTAAGCCACCAAAACCAGAACTTCATTCAGGTATATGGTATTTAGAGTACACATTGGGAAGAGATATATAACGTGGAGTATCTCTAGGTAACCCTGCCAAATAAAAAGTAAAAAAGATTTAGTGTTTAGACACACTAGTTGAGCAAAATTGATATGATACATAAATGATTGGCATTTTTGAGTTTGAAGTCATCGCCGGAGTTGTAGGAAAATTAACACCACTGACTTGGTCCATAGAAGTAAATTCCTAATATTTTCAACTAGAATGTCCCAGACTTGGATTCTTCTCTAAGAGCGCATACAAAAAATTGGTCTTTTTTGGGTGCATCTTCCAAAAATGTTTATCAAATACGGGTTTGTCTATATTGAGGTTTTTAATCTCATTTATATTGAGGTTTGAAGGAATACAATTAGGATGGGAATTAATTTTCCACCATCCAAATACATTTTCATGCACAACATGTGGCATAAAGAGTGAGCCAAAGAATTTAGTTGTTTTGGTACATGAACAAACTTAACAATATCAAAAGAAACTGCTTCTCTTTTAATTTCCAGCACTTAGGATCTAATACTCCAAGGAATATCCTTATAATCTCCTGAAATTGCTTGTGTCATATTGTAAGTGTCTCCTTCAATGATTATTCTGTTGAAATTGAGTTTCTTAGCCAGCAATCCCCAACTGAGAAGCTTTTGTTTCAGAAATTAAAGGCGATATAGCCTCAAAAGTAGAAGTCATGTATACACCACATATACTTGCCTAGATTATCCCGAGCTATAGCACCTGCTGCACCCTTTTTCGGAACAGACGCAGCATCAACATTAATCTTAATGAAAGACAAGTATGGAGGATCCCATTGCTGGTTACGCATCTCTGGTTACGTGTTAGTCTGTATTTCTGGGTTTACATGAGAGCATGCCTTGAAGTGCATCTCACTATTCTTCAAAATATGACCAACTGAAAAAGAAGATTCAGAGAAAATCATGTTGTTTCACATTTTCCAGATGTTCCAAATTATATATAAACCCATTGAAAATTTCTTTGATTCAGATCATCCATCCACTGAATCAGATTACTCTCAATACTCTCAACTTCAGTTATGGCAATGGAACATGGTTCTATGTTTCTGTCAAGTAGGCTGTTTATGATTCGACCATGGCATCTATTGTTCAGAAATCCCTTCCAAGGAAATTCACTCAAAGCTGATTCAGTTGGGATATGTTCAGAAAAAATCTTGTAACACGATTTAGTTGAGAACTTACCTGATCAGATAGATGGAGACCATATCAATAGATCTTCCTCAGTATCTTCATTATTAACGTGGATATCTAAGATATTTGAACCACCATGATAGGAAAAATATCTCGTAAAAGAATAATATTCCAAATTTTGGATTCTTGAATGATCAAGTCAGAAATATTCTTAATATTATGCGGCAAAGAAATAGGAAAAGAGATAAGATGATCTAGTTGATTTGGAATTCAAGGATCGTTCAAAATATTCACTTTATCTCCTCTTAAAACATGCTAGAAGATTTTATTTCCCAAGAAAGGCCTTATTTCCAATAAACTACTCCAAATAGACAAGGTCTTTTGTTTAACATCTACAGCCCAAAAAGAATTCCCTCTAATGAAAACCTTACAAATTTCTTTAGATTAGAAGAGTTTACCCTTGTCCAGAATCTCGTAGAACAAACCCCCGATTTTAGTAAGTAATAAAAGTGGTTTGCTACATCTTTTTCTTCATCATCTTAAAATGTAATCCCTTCTTCTCATGAGTCGTATGATTCTCAGATCTCAAGTTCATAAACCAGATGCTTTTGGAAGAAAAAGACAATGAAAACAAAAATAACATTCAAGAAAAATTTATTTTTAATTAATGTGGGTTAATGGAGAATCAATCGGGTGAACCGGTTCAAAACCCAGATGGATCATCTGGTTTAACAGTTGAACACGGCCGGTTCATCCGGTTCAATAATTTTAACACGTTTTTTTGGGAAATTATAAGGTTAATAGTCGACCGAACCAGTTTTTCTAGTAATTTACCGATTCACAGATTGAATCAGCCGGTCTGGTCTGATTCTTAAAACGTTGGTCTAGATATTTTACTTCCAGAGTCTTAACACTTTGAAAATCCTCAAATTGGTAACCCTAAATTAAAAATCCTCAAATGGTGGATTATCACATAGGCGCCATGTAGTATCAAACGTAGTGGTCTGGACTCTGGACTTTAGGTGCCATATAGACACCTGATATTTAATTTTGTTAAATTTCACAAATTAACCCTAGTATATATTTGTAATGATCCGACCTTCCACCGATATTGTCCCCACTTAGCCACTGCGGTTATCCGGCAGTGTGGGATTTTCAACGGGCACCGCTGCGGTTATCCAGCAGCAGCTTCCTAGGAGGTCACTCATCCCTGGATTACTCCCGCCCGAGCACGCTTAACTGCAGAGTTTTTTGCCAACTCTGGAGCCAACTGTGCTGAAAAGGCCTCGGTGTTAGGAAAGGACAAACCACTACTTATATTCCGAATCGGGGTATTACAATACCACCACCTTTAAATTGGAGCCGTCCTCGGCTCCGGAATATACAAGCCCAGATCTCCGACGTTCCCTGCCACCCATGAGACCAATCCTGGAATACTCCGTCCAGCGTACTCTCTCACCCTCGGCAGGTGATCCATCGTCAGCTCTGATACCATTTGTAATGACCCGACCTTCCACCGATATTGTCCCTACTTAGCCACTGCGGTTATCCGGCAGTGTGGGGTTTTCAACGGACACCGCTGCAGTTATCCAGCAGCAGTTTCCCAGGAGGTCACCCATCCCTGGATTACTCCCTCCCGAGCACGCTTAACTGCAGAGCTTTTTGCTAATTCTGTGCCAGTTGTGCTGAAAAGGCCTCGGTGTTAGGAAATGATAAACCACTACTTATAAGGTCGACGACCTAGACAGAAATATAGAATTTTATAGAATCCATGAAAAACACAAAGGAACTCAAAACAATTATATATAAAAGAAACGAAAACAGGTTTTCCACCCACGAAACTAATCGACTTCCCCTCTCTATAGTTTCATTCTATAATTGTACGACGATACATATCGACTCTTGCGTAGTCTACCTAATTCCCTACAGTGCGTAGGAAGATAAGTGTTGTCGACCCCATTCAAGATAATAGATCCATATCTTCTAGGCGACCCCTCGGTCATCGCCCAACAGTCTCTGGGAGTCGAACCAACTGCGAGTCCCAAACAGGTGTACACACACCAAAAACATCTTTTTATTTTTCTTTCACCCACCAATACCAACCTGTTGACTGTTATTTACTTACTGTATAACATCAATTGTATCAGGTGAGTACTTGCACTCTCGACGCACCTGAACAAAAGCTTACAAAACACTGACAGAGCAAATGCTACTGTACCTATTCTGATCTGTAGAAAATCCTGTCAACTGTTATGACTAAACCTATAACAGCGCATACATCCAATTTACAGCGCATACATCCAATTTACAACGCTTCTAAAAGAAACCAATTTACAACGCATCTAAACGGAACAATATAGTACATCTGTCTCTATGGACTAAAGAGAATCCTCTCGACTATTAAGTAATCATTCAAACGTATACCAACATTGGTTAATCTTACCATAGATAGAAAGTGAAACAGAATCCTTAACAAAATTCATTAAATAGCATTTAAAGTATATATGTTCATGGCCATAAAGTGCCTGTGTATGAGCTTAAACGATTACTGCAAAACAACAAAATTCATTCACATGATGATCTGTATATGGACTAAAATTGTAGGAGATTCTTCTAAATCTATGTCAACGCCATTCATTAACAATCATTACCAATCATTACGGAGTACAAAGAAGAAGAACTAGTGATCAGTTAATTATGTATTATGTATGACTACATATACATCTGTTTTAGAAGAGATATTAACACATCCATAAATAAGATCAACGCCATGGACTGGACTAAAATTGCAGGTAATTCTTGTAACTATATATCAACGCCAATCATTACCGATCATGACGGAATGCAAAGAAGAAGAACTAGTGATCAGTTAATTATGTATTATGTGTGACTACATATATATCTGTTTTAGAAAAGATATTAACACATCCATAATTAAGATCATGCACCCAGTGGATTGAATACTAAATAAATTAGAATCCTTTATCTGCATCAAATCGTCATAATACCCATGAATCAAAATGTCATAACACCCATAAAACTTAGTCATTCATGGAGTCTTTCTCTTTCTCTTTTTAAACTAATCTATAAAGAAAGAGTTGGAGAACCTACTTGTTTCGACGCTGCGAAGTTTTCCTTATGAGCTTCAATTATGATTCTTAAATTTGTCTTCCTACGTGGTACGGCATCTAAAAATAGAGGAAGAATACTTTAGGAGGCTATTTTCTTTGTGAGTTCATACGTGAAGAAAAATAACCCTACTCTTCTAATATATACTCTTGGTCAACTTTCCTAATTTTACCCGGACTTCCCACGAATTACTAACTACACCAATATTCCTAATCTATCTCACGACCCTCACGGTTTGCGGGAGTTACTAGCCCATAGATAACTAACCTAAGCCTAATACTAGAGACCATGTAGTTCTAGGATAAGGGGTTTTACAATCTTCCCCCCCTAAAAAGAAGAGTTTTCGTCCTCGAAAAGAAATTGTACTTACCAGATTGTTGAAGAAATCAGGGTAACGAGTCATCATGTCCTCCTCACGTTCCCAGGTGACTTCCTTCTCATTATGATGGTGCCACTGTACCTTAACCATGGGAATATTCTTCCTTCGAAGGACATGTTCTCGGCGATCAATGATCCTATACGCCTTTTCTTCATAAGATACATCCTTCTGTAATTCCAGATCCTGATAGTCTATTACTGAGTGTTGATCTGCGTCCCACACATTCTTTCGAAGCATAGATACGTGAAAAACATTATGAACCCCAGCTAGTACTTCTGGTAGAGAGAGACGATAAGCCACCTTCCCAATCCTTTCCACAATAGGAAATGGTCCTATAAAACGAGGAGCAAGTTTTCCCTTTTTACCAAAACGTAACACACCCTTCATGGGTGAAAATTTGAGAAGTACTAGGTCTTCAACTTCATATTCCCGGTCCTGGCGTCTCTTGTCCGCGTAACTCTTTTGTCTACTCTGTGTTGTGCGTAATCTTTCTCTAATTAATGCAATCTTTTCGGACGTCTCACGAATAATCTCTGGACCCGTGAGTTTGGATTCTCCAACTTCTGTCCAACATAAAGGCGAACGACAAGGTCTTCCATACAACGCCTCGAACGGAGCCATGCCAATGCTAGAATGGTAACTATTGTTGTATGCAAACTCCACTAAAGGTAAATGATTCATCCAACTACCTCCAAGATAAATAATAGTGCACCTCGACATATCCTCAAGTACTTGATTCACATGTTCAGTTTGTCCATCCGTTTGAGGATGAAAAGCTGTGCTAAAGTTCAATGAAGACCCTAAAGATGTCTGAAAACTCCTCCAGAACCGTGATGTAAAAGATGAATCTCTGTCAGAAACGATAGATACTGGGACACCATGAAGCTTAACTATCTAACCCATGTACAACTGAGCTAACTTGTCACCTGAATCATTTGTCTCAACCAGTAAGAAATGTGTTGATTTCGTCAATCTATCTACTATCACCCAGATTGCGTCGTGACCCTTACTCGATCGCGGTAACCAAGTAATAAAATCCATGGATATGTTTTCCCACTTCCACTCTGGAATAGGTAAGGGCTGCAATTTACCAGCTGGGTTTTGGTGTTCGATCTTTACTTGCTGACAGGTCAGACACTTTCGGACGTGGTCTGCTACATCACGCTTAATCCCAGACCACCAATATTGTCTCTTCAAATCCTTATACATCTTATTACCACCAGGATGTATTGTATACTTGCTTCGGTGTGCTTCATCTAAAATTGTTCGTCTCAAATTCTTCATCTGATGTAATTTTAGAAAGTGATAAATAAAGGTTCGATTCTCGAACTTGTGAAGGTAATGATTTTAGAAAATAATGATTTAAACTAATTCTAGAAAATTCCAGGAGTAAGAAAAAGACTAAATAACCTAAATATGATTTTTAAATAATTTTAAACGTACCAGGAATCAGGAATCAGGAATCAGGTAAATCTAACAACCTATGTGATTAATCAGATAATTCTTTTTAAATTAATTAAAGCACAAATAATTGCCAAAGTTGGGTTTGTTATGCTAA
>JAJJMC010023237.1:26388-37074 GCA_023531435.1 Papaver californicum
TCACTAGAAATTAAGGTGCAATTTAGACACAAAAATGTGTCTATCAATAACTTTTATGATACCTCAACCCACCGTCTTGGCCAACAATCAAGCTCTTATCCGTTATTTCCTTTATTTTATCTAGTTGACTCTTACACCACTCATCCTCATCTTGAGCTTCCATAATACGACGCAATAGAGACAATAACCATACTACCGAAGAAAAAGTCTAGATCTTTATTCGTGCCCATGTCGAAATCAAAACAAGCAACCTCTTCTAACATACTCCATTGTTGTAACATCAATGAAGCTACTAGTCCCAATGGCTGTCGGCTCAGAGCGTCAGCCACCATGTTATCTTTCCCTGGATGATTTTCTAACTTGAAGTTGTAATCTTTAATTAACTCAATCCATCTCCTCTGTCGCACATTCAACTCCTTCTGAGAGAACATATATTTGAGGCTCTTGTGTTCAGAAAAGAGCTCAAACTTCTCACCATACAAATAATGTCTCCAAATCTTAAGCGCAAACACCACAGCGGCCAACTCAAGATCATGAGTAGGTTAGTTTCGCTCATGAGGTCTCAATTGTCGCGAAGCGTAGGCAACTACCCTGTCATTCTGCATCAACACACATCCCAACCCCTGAATCGAAGCATCTGTAAAAATTATCTTCTTCACTCCACTCTCCGGAATGATCAAAACTGGTGTAGAAGTTAGCTTGCTTTTAAGTTCACAAAAAGCCCGCTCACACTCAACACTCCACTTGAAAGGAACATCCTTCTTCGTCAGGTTCGTCAAGGGACCCGCCAGAACCGAAAATCCCTGAATAAACCTACAGTAGCATTTGCTCTGTTAGTGTTTTGTAAGCTTTTGTTCTGGTGCGTCGAGAGTGCAAGTACTCACCTGATATAATTGATGTTATACAGTGAGTAAATAACAGTCAACATGTTGGTATTGGTGGGTGAAAGAAAAATAAAGAGATTTTTTTGGTGTGTGTACACCTGTTTGAGACTCGTAGTTGGTTCGACTCCCAGAGGCTGTTGGGCGATGACCGAGGGGTCGCCTAGAAGATATGGATCTATTATCTTGAATGGGGTCGACAACACTTATCTTCCTACGCACTGTAGGAAATTAGGTGGAATACGCAAGAGTCGATGTATCGTCGTACAGTTATAGAATGAAACTATAGAGAGGGGAAGTCGATTAGTTTCGTGGGTGGGAAACCTGTTTTCGTTTCTTTTATATATAATTGTTTTGAGTGCCTTTTGTGTTTTTCATGGATTCTATAAAATTCTATATTTCTTTCTAGGTCGTCGACCTTACTACTTTCAAAGAAATACTTCTATAAACTATTTTTACCTTACGAAGTCATTTCATGAACCTTGATTTGCTAGTTTATTCGTAAAGAGCATAAGGGTGCGAGAATCTACTTTAAGTTGGTCTCTGACCCAACTTACTATTATTTTTCAAGGGACGGTGGCCGCGGAGCAACCTAACTAGTAGAACGACTTTTTGTTCCGGAAAGCTGTATCATCTTCGTTCAAGGTGCTTAAATAGATAAATATCTTTATAACTTGTTTTTTTCTAGACTCCTTTATTTTAAGTAAGATTCTTATCGTTTAACTTATATAACCGACCTGCGTGTCGAAGACAGACTTTTGTTTAAAAGACTTTTCTTTTACCATATTTATTTTATAACGCTCGTCATTTTTAAATAAGATTTTCTTTTAAATCTATTATTTTCAAAAACACCACACGATAGCCGCATCTCCATTTGTTTGAAGGTTTGAGTGTGTAAAGTATTCCATGAGTATTTTCACACTTCTATTTTAGGGCGGCCGATCTAGAATTATGAGGTGGGGTGTTACAAAGTGGTATCAGAGCCGACGGCAGGTCACCTGCCGAGGGTGAGAGAGTACGTTGGACAGGTTGTTCCAGGTATTGGTCTCATGGGTGGCAGGGAACGTAGAAGATCTGGGCTTGAATATATTCCGGAGCCGAGGACGGCTCCAATTTAAGGTGGTGGTATTATAATACCCCAATTCGGCAGGTAGGGATCTCCATTTGTTGGCTTGAAGGTTTGAGTGTGTAAAGTATTCCATGAGTATGTCACACTTTTATTTTAGGGCGGCCGACCTAGAATTATGAGGTAGGGCGTTACAAAATGGTATCAGAGCCGACGACGGGTCACCTTCCAAGGGTGAGAGAGTACGTTGGACGGGGTGTTCTAGGTATTGGTCTCATAGGTGGTAGGGAACGTCGGAGATCTGGGCTTGAATATATTCCGGAGCCGAGGACGACTCCAATTTAAGGTGCTGGTATTGTAATACCCCAATTCGGCAGGTAGGGTTCGCCGAATGGAAAATAGGTAATGGTTTGTCCTTTCCTAACATCGAGGCCTTTTCAGCACAATTGGCTCCAGAGTTGGCAAAAAACTCTGCAGTTAAGCATGCTCGGGCGGGAGTAATCCATGGATAGGTGACCTCCGGGGAAGCTGCTACTGGATAACCGCAGCGATGCCCGTTGAAAATCCCACACTACCGGATAACCGCAGTGGCTAAGTGGGGACAATATCGGTGAAGGGTCGGGTATTACAAGTGGTATCAGAACCGACGGCGGGTCACCTGCCGAGGGTGAGAGAGTACGCTGGACGGGGTGTTCCATGTATTGGTCTCATGGGTAGTAGGGAACGTCGGAGATCTGGGCTTGAATATATTCCGGAGCCGAGGACGGCTCCAATTTAAGGTGGTGGTATTATAATACCCCAATTCGGCAGGTAGGATTAGCCGTATGGAATATAGGTAGTGGTTTGTCCTTTCCTAACACCGAGGCCTTTTCAGCACAACTGACTCAGAGTTGGCAAAAAGCTCTGCAGTTAAGCGTGCTCGGACGGGAGTAATCCAGGGATGAGTGACCTCCTGGGAAGCTGCTGCTGGATAACCGCAGCGATGCCCGTTGAAAACCTCACACTGCCGAATAACTGCAATGGCTAAGTAGGGACAATATCGGTGGAAGGTCGGGTCATTACAATATTACTACTAATGTCTGGAATTTTCTCTTCCTGGGAACTATGGTCCTGGATCTCGTAGTTGGTAAAAATCAGTAACAAACCTATAATTTCTTACTCTTTTTTATGAATTTTTTTGCTCATTTTTTCATCAGAATCTGAGGTTTCTTTCTTTTGTTGTAATTTATTTGTATTTGATTTCATAAGTATGTATAATTTATTTATAATTGATCTCTGAAATATTTTTTGCATTCTTATTTCAGGTTCTGGTGATGATGGTGTGGTGGTGGTGATGAAACAGAAAAGTAATTCTTTCAAATGAAAGATCTGAGGTGAGGTGTTAGATGAATCTTATTTTGCCTCTGTTTTATCTTCCTGGGTTCTAGTGTATGGTTTCTTTGAATTGGTGATTCAAGTAACTTTTTAAGTTTCAGTTTGTCAAGTAGTTTGATCTGGTTTTTCATGTTTTCTCCTCTTTTGGATACCTTCCTGTTATGGCTTACTAAACTTTTCTTAAAACTGCTCCCAGTTTGATCTGGCTATTCTATTTCATGGAGATGAATCATTTGCTCAGTGGGATTTGAGATGCAGACCTAGCCACATAAGTGATCATGGAGAAACCTCCTTAATGTAATAATTTATCTCAATTATTCCTTGTATTTTCAGTTTGATCCTTGTTGATTTCTGATCCATATATTTCTCTACTGCAGCTCAACTTATGTAGTTAAAAGGATCACACTACAGTGCAATGAGATCGGGTTAGGCATGGATAGGTTTGTTCTTGACTGAATCTATTTTTCTCTTTGTGGAAAGTTAATTCCTTTGATATCCATAACCAATTTTTAAATGAAAATTTTGGATTTTGAATTGAAAATTTTGTAAGTTTGTTTGGTTTTAGTTTAACTAAGTGAGTTTGGTTTTGGTTTCAGGGTTTGGGAGAGAGAGGTATAAGCAATGGTAGCTAAGGAAAACTACCAACTCCATCTCCTTTGAAAAATTCCAAGTTTTTTCAGGTATATATTTTTTCCCTTTGAAAGGTTGCAACTTACCAGAGTTGTTGATATTGATTGTGATCCTAATATTTGCACTTCTTAATCTTGGGTATAGTCAAGTATGTGAATTTTGGTTACTGGGGGAGATGGATTCATTGGTTCTCACCTTGTTAATCAATTAGTGCAGAAATCAAAAAAAACGAGGTGTTTTAATACCCTTAATAATACAAATCTCACCTACTTCTTTTTATGTTTTATTTGATAGGGCAAGGAAGTTGCAGAGTACCACCAGAAGGCTACACATACGTTACAGATGCAGGGTTCCTGGTATGTCCAATAATCTGAATAAAATGCCTGTTTCTTTGTGTTTTCTGTTTTGGTAAGTCCACATAGATAATTTGTGGTTGTCGTATCTATATTTTGGGCATTTAATTCAGCACTGTCCTACAAATGGTGATCATGAATACGACATAACTATACTGAGGCCTCCCACTGGTATCCCAAAATTCATGTTAATGGTGAACATTAACGGCTCATATGCATTGCCATGACGTGCGGTTGCAGTTATGAAGCCTAATGTGTAAGTCGGCTTCTTTGTTTTCTACATAATGGTTTAGTTCTTCTACTTTGTTGTACCAATACAATTTAACTTAAATCTTATTTGAATCAGGGATGCTTTTGAGAAGAAAGTTGAAACCATACCCTCTGCTTCAAGGCGAGTTATCAATTTCCCCCCCCAGAACTCTACTGCCCTTTGTGTAAAAAAGTGATGAAAGACATATTACTTACAAGAAAGTGTTGTTTTGAGTGTTAATTATATAAAAAAAAAAATCTACAGCAGGGAATATATTAAAGATCGAGAGTCTTGTGGAGAAGTGAGAAGAAGTGCAGACCATTCTCCAGAGAAAGTTCAGGTAAATATTATCTCTGGTTAGATTTCATTATTTTTTAAAGTCAAAATTTACTTAATTAAATTTCATTCTTCCCGTTGGAGTGACAAACTACATCCCAAAATGCAAGCAAAGTACGAAAGAGCAAGTCCTCAACCACTCAAGTGTCCTGACGAGTTTTTCCCAATCATTGCATGACAGGGTATACTTATCATCTTCAATTGTCTATCTTCCCGTTACACGGATCATGTATTTCAGAATTATCCTTTGTTATGTTTCTGTAGGCGTTGAATGGAAAACCCATCGATCCAATCACGATGTTCGACGTGACCTGATAGACACATTTATATGTCTTATTTGATTTCACATTTGTATTGTTAGTGCTATTGTATTAATAATGTTATTTTATGTGTTTGTAGGTATTTTCGAAAAATAAATAATTATCAAAAAATTGGTTCGAAAAGTGATAAAGGCACTCATGCAGTTGGATAAGGGCAACCACTTATTTTGAATTAAGAAATGGCGGGAGGATTTCTTCTCTTACCTGCGTGACCCTGGTCGAGTATTTGGAGGAAATTTTCTTGGTTTTAATACAAGAATATATTCTTCTCGTAATAAGAAGAGTTGTAAACACAAGGAAACAAGAAAATATCAACAGAATCTCGGCTAAAGTTGCTTGGAAATATAAAAGGAAAATAAATCATTTATTCTCGGGTTTTACAAAGGACATCTCTTTGTAATAAGGAAATATCTTATCTCATATCTTCTTATTCACCATATCCAGCACAACACAGAAAGAAGGGAAAAAAATCGGACCAAGTTAGATAAAAAAATCAGATCGAGGATGAGAATATTTCTTTTGATTAATGATAATAAAAAGAAAAGATTTGAGAGAGGACATGTGAATGATTGGTGTTTTAATATAAATAAGGGATATAATAAAGAAGAAAGGGGTGAGGGCTGGCAGAGGCCAGAAACGAAGAAAAATCACTCCGGGAATTTTTTTGTTGTTGCTACTGAAGAACACGAAGAACAGAAGAAAAGGCAACGGTTCCTTCAACTACTCTACCACGGTTTCTTCAACAATTTGGTAAAGTCTGTCTTCATTTTATAACATTTATCTTCAAGCTGCATTGCAACAGTTAATCTGTAACGTCCAGAAAACGTTGCAGATTCCCTGTTACATTATTTTTAGCTTCTTTTCATCTTTTTAACACTTTTTGAGCCATGTACCAATCTTTTTGCCGAGGCGGCGGAGGAAGCCATTGTTCCAAGAAAAGTTGTATATCTCTATTTTAATTGATTTTTGCAAAAAAAATTGTGATTATTTGCTTTGATTAAAAATTGATTTAAGGATTTTTATTAAGCAGTTGTGATTTCTTTTGATAGAGCATGCTTAGCCTAAGCTTTTGGATGTTCTATACTTTAAATTTACAATTGTTACTTTAAAAATCTACTTTTGCAACATATTAGAATCACTTTAAACGTAAAGAATTGCATGAATATTGATTAGATTGAATCACTTTAATTGGTTAATAGTGGAATCCTGAGTCGCAATGCTTTTTTTATAATCTTGATACCAACTTTGTTTTGAGTTTCCTAGTTTGATTATTAGAATTTGATTCAAAAAAATCAAATCTTCACAAGTTCTGAAACAAACCCATTCTTACCACCATCTACAATCCATATTAGTTTTTGGCGCTGCCGACGCGGACTTGTTTTTAGATATTTTTTTTTAGGTTTAGTTTTTAGTTTAGTTAGTTTAATTAGATTTTTATTTTATTTATTTTATTTTTATCTGTTCTATTTTATGTTTCTTTGGTATTTTTCTTTGTAATACAGGTTTTGGATCAAAAAGAAATTGGAGCCAAAGATTATATTGATTGATTAAAGATTTGGAGTCGAAGATAAATCTAAAAGAACGAAAAAAGAAGACAAAAAAAGTTTAGTTAATTTCTTTTTAGGGTTTTATTTATTTTTGTTTTTAGAAAATTGTATTAGGATATCTTTTATTATTTTTCTTTTATTTTTGGACTTTTTCTTCGGACTTTGGACTTTATTTTTTTGGGACTTTTGGACATTATTATTTTTTAAGCCCTATGGAAGGGTATTATTAAATATAAACTGCAACAGGGAAGGACGACAATTACGATATTGTCTCATCACCTCAGGTTCGTACACTGACATAGGAGTCGGTGGCCTGAGTCGACTCCAGCGGTTCATCGCCCGTCTAGAACGGGAGTCAAGACTCTAACCACCAATGAATTCCCTGTCAGTGGGTTTTCTGGACTCCTTTGTGTGCATATATGCTGAGGACCTGAATACGGATTTACTTTTCTAGTAAAGGGCAAGAACTGGCCATACAAGATAAGGACTCGGATTTCATCACCGTTTCCTTCTTGCCCGCTTTAGGAACACGTTACCAAATGCGAAACTAAGACTTAAAATTTGACTACAAAGAGACCGATAGGGTAACGAGTTTATTGGAAAATCATTCGAAATGATTGTATTGGTTACTTTGTTAGCCTAACTCAAGGATCAGGAAGATTAATTTTAACTTGGTTCGTGCCACCTTGACCCAATGAACTTTTACCAAAGAGGTAGGGTTATTCAAGCTCCATAGAGCTTATCCTGCTTCTCTCGATCGACTTAATCTAATCGGATCAGTCCAGCGAGGTTTGCTAAAACTGTAACTAGTCGGAGACTAGAAGCTGGTCTAGAAACAATCTAAGTAGAGCCATCATGATTTTGGTTTGCTAGATTCAGTAGGTTTTCTTGGTCGAGTCATCCTTGCTTGTGTTTGTTTGGAACCCCTTCCAGTTAGGATTTATTTTTAGAGTTTTGTTAAGAAATTTTTTGTTAGAAAATGTCGAACTGTTATTATGATGACCAATACAATGAATATTCAACTGAATTTCAAAATGGACATTATCTATACTATCAACATAGTGTGGATAGTAGTTGGGTTCACCACCAATTTTGGAGGTTATTGCTCATACCAGGGTGATCCCAATTATTATTTGTATATACACCCGTTATATGAACATGAAAATTAGCAAAATTCGAGTTCTTTGTCTTGGAGGCATGCCCTAAAGCAGATGCGATCTAGTACTCCCTATGATAACCCAAATCCTTCTCTAGAAGAATCACACGAGCAGTTGCGATCTAGTACTCCTTATGATCCAACTCTTTCTCTAGAAGAATCCCTCAAGCAGTTAACTGAGAATACAAATAGGTTTGCATTAAGTGTGAATGAAAGTCTTGGAAAGAATAATATTACTCAAAATGATCTTAATTGCCAATATAGTGCTACCTTTGATTCACCTAGTCAAGAGGACGAGGATAGAATTGGTAACACTACTTATTTACATGAGGTTCAAACATCTTCATATTATTATGATGATGATGATGATAGTATTGACAAAGAACTTGAAATATACAGGCAGCGTGATCAAGAAATTGTCACTCCAATTGTGCTTCATGATGATAGTGTTATTTTTAGTTCAAATACAAATAATTTTAATTATTATTCACCTATTCAAAAGGAAGAGGATTTGACTAGATATACCACTGTTTTAGACGATGTAGAGTTTTCTTGTTTTGAAGCCGATAATGGTTTAGAGGAACGGGTTTATCCTGAGAATACTGTTTTAGAGTCCAGAGATTTAGAAACAATAGTATTAGATAACAAAGATAGACTCGTAGAGATTTTAAATATGAGTGAGGATGCACCTCCTGATTATAACCTAGAAGAAGCAATTGACCATTTTCAGGAATCTTACGATCTAGAAATTAGGAAAATTGTGATTAGTCTATCTAAAGACACTGAAAACTCTAAGTTTGGGGGTGACTATTATTCTCCATGTGCTTTACCTTTGACTCTTAAAAAGGTCCCTCACTTGGGACTTGAAATTTGCACCTCTACCATTTTACAAGAGCATATTCAAACTACATTTCCTGAGCCTGGTGATGTCCATAAAGAAGTTCAGTTGTTAGAAACCCATCCTCTGGTTGATGTGGTTTACCTAGGAAATAATACCAAGATTGAAATTGTTTTTCCACCAAAATATTTTCTACCAATTGAGGGAACATTTGAATTTCAAATGTGTTAGTTACTAAGTTTTGAGACTAAGCCTAATTACTTTAGGAGATTAGAATCGACACGTTTGCTTAAGAATGACCACCATTTTCATAGTAGTCAACTGTGTGAGTCCAATCTGATTAACTTTGAGGATCCATAATTATTCAGGTTATTATTATGTGCTTCTAAGTTCTTGGTTGAGTTTTTCCAGACTCTACAACCTGATCCTTTTGATCTTGCCTATGAGGAAATCCAGCGCATTAAAATATTTTATCTAAACCCTTTTATAGAACCTGAACCTGAACCACAACTAAATTTAGTTGTCTTAAACAGAAAACTAGATAAGGGTGTGCTCGGTTTGCTCATTTTATTGGCCTGTTGCAGTTTCCTTTTATTTGTGATAGCACTATTTGATTCAGATGACCCATAATTGTTCCGGCTATTGTTATATGATTTTATGAGGTGACTAATTCTTTCTTAGTCTGGCTGAAGACTTTAAACTTAGCACTTCTTGGGAGGTAACCCATGCTCTTGTGACACAGTAATATCTTAACTCCTTTCGTTCGATTGGTAACAGTGTCTCATTGTTCATGCTTTTAATCATTTATCTTTAGAACATTGAGGATAGTCTATCTAGACTATATGACCTTCAATTTTTATTTTTGCAATTTTTGTGTCTCTCTAAGTGATTTGGTGGGGCACCAATATCGAATTGTTATCACCGCTAGGATGAAGTAGAGTGTTTGAGATCAAGCCCCATTATTGTATTTTATTTAGATTATTACTAAAAAAATTCGAATATTGACACTTTGATAGTGTGTATTCTCCCTGTCCCCGTCGCCTAAGCAAGCGTGGAACGTAGGATCCATGAGAACTATCATGTAAGATGCTGATATGGAGCATGCACTTGGATTCAAATGATCCAATCATGTTGTCAGCACATTTAATAATAAAAGGATAATTGTTTTATTTTCAAAAAATCGATCGCTGGGACCCTTGTATATACCAGCTGAGTCGATATTAGTATAAGGAGTAAGACCAGTGGAAGCGTATCCCAATCCATTATGATTTATCCTGGCACTGAACTTCAGACAGATATGGGAAACACCGTTCACCTTAGTCAACATGCACAAACTTCATCATCTCCATATCCATCTTCTAAATCTTTTCATGTGATTGAAATTTGATAGATTCCGAGTATCGTGGTTGAACGACTACCTAGAGCTTTGTTTTCTTATATATGAATTTTAGTACGTTGAGTGCAAACTCGTGTTCATCAATTGGACTCATATAAGGTAATGATTCCCATAGCCGAAGAATTTAATATGCCAACTAAATAGCTTGTTTAGTGTTTACCCTCAATCATTAACAATTATCTAGGGTTTGGAGTAAAAGGTTTTGTAGGTATATCTCTTGTAAACCCTCACGAGACAAATCTCGTCCACTATGGACACCTAGGGGTTCAAAGGCTTGTTGCCTGCGAAAGTGAGTTAGGATTTTTATTTTCTAGATTAGATTTTCTCGAGGACTAGCAAAATATAAGTTTGGGGGTATTATCAAAAACTGATATGGATTGTAGATGGTGGTAATAATGGGTTTGTTTCAGAACTTGTGAAGATTTAATTTTTAGACTCAAATTCTAATAATTAAACTAGGAAACTCAACAAAAAGTTGGCATCAGGATTATAAAAAAAAAAAAGCACCGAGACTCAGGATTCCACCATTGACTAATTAA
>JAJJMC010023238.1:0-12365 GCA_023531435.1 Papaver californicum
TTGCTACGAATCGGTGCCTCAAAGTGAATAGCTACATGATCAACTTTATAGCCGCTAAAACTTGTGGCAGTTGCAATTTTAGATGCTTATACTATTAAAGCGACTAATTTTTCTAGTTCTTGCTAAGATTTTAGACGCTTAAGCCCGTGCTAAGATTTTAGACGCTTAAGCCCATTTTTCTTGTAGTGTATGGATGCCATATCTGGGGGAAACCTCTGTTGGGATGCGTAATCTATTTGATCATGTTTTTTCAATTCGAATCATGTTATTGTAGGAGCAAGAAGCCTCTTAGCAGAGGGTATTTAGGCCTTTCTACTAACGTCATTTACGTTTTTACCTATGACTTGTTTTACATGTTACACTCATTTTGGAGTGCAAAGACGAGGAGGAATCTTATTGCCCATGAACTGGGTCACTAGAAACTCAATCATACTCGTACTCATTTATTGATGTCCAGGTATGCATTGTTTAAATCTTGAACCTAAGAAGCATCACCCAGTTTTATTTTTCATGCATAGAAATGGTGTGTTGGAGAAGTGTTCTCAGATACTATTTACGTTAACTTAGAATGCATATACATTGTTACAAACTACAACTGCTACAGTACTCCAGTAACCTAGTTTCTTTATCAATTGATGTTTGTCAAAATGATCTTATCATTTCTGTTACAAACGTTCTGAATCATGCAGGAGGTGATCTAGCTTGACCATCTTTATCCATCTACTATGCAAATGAAGGACAATGCTGTTCAATGGACTTGTATTGCTGATCTTTGCCTCAACAGAAAATAAATTTGATTTCTGTTTTCCTTAATACTTCTATAACGAGGCATTAAAAGATTTTGCACTTTCTCTATGACCTACAATGTCGCAAGGGAGCCACACCCTAAACTGACCAGGAAAGTGCAGTGACTAGTAAATATATTTTACGCATGCATGTTAGAACCTTTTCTGTGGATTATACTCTGGGTCTAAGACTCAGGCTGATCATGCTGCCTTGTTTAGCCTCCAGCTATGTATAACTTCTCTGGCTCCTCTCACAATGATAATTGGCCTTAACTTTTTGTCTTCTATAATTTGCTCCTTCCAGACGGATGCATTTGCGAAGAAGCTTGGTTATACGACGTCATTACGAGGGGGTCTTATTAAGCTGCAGGTACAATTGTCACCCAGTTTCTAAGTGCATGATGATTGGTCTAATTTGACCCACGATTTGTAGGATATGTTTATACTTGTACCTGTATACTAATTTTGGGGTCTGATGTTTTTTATCAGGTTATTAGACACATGTGTTTTATCCTTGTATAGTTTTCGGTTTGCATTTGATAAATTACAACTAAGTTCTATGATTGTTCCAGTCTTGCAGAAGCAGAAGTGAACCTGTCCTACATTTAATTTCATTGATTGATTCTTAGTGCGTCATGCTGGTTTAAGAAAAAAGCTTCAGTTGGATGAAGTGACGGGAATGTTGCTGACAAGGTTTGTCTTTGGTTAATTTTTAAAGTGACGGGAATGTTGCTGACAACGTTACGCAAAACATAGTAAAAATTTGTTATGCCGTTATTGTAACGGTGTTAGTATCTAAAAACCTAGGTAAAACACTATATTGTATAAGTACTTTTTTTAGGTTCGAGAATCAAAATCGTACAAAACGAGTCCAAACCAGAAAAATGGTTTTTCATGTTTTGTTTCGGCTACAAAAAGACAAGATGGGTTGACCTTAGGGGAGGGAAGCAAGAAAGTTGAAGGAATCAGTGCGATGAATTGTGTGTAAAGATGTTGAAATATAGAGAATAACAGAGCTTGTGAGAATAATAAGCTTTTTTTGTTTTTTGAATATGCTAAGCAGCCTATTTATAGTAGTTGGGAATAAACACTTTTTCCTTTGTAAGTAGTGGAGGTAGTGAGGGAATAGAGATATGGAGATTGTGGGGATAATGAAATAACCTCCCATTATGTTTTGAAAGTTTTTGGAAACCATTACTCCACCATCTCTTCAACTTTCGTAACCGTCACCGCTACTTGTAACTTTCCAATCATGGGGTGTTACGCCGCATGATGCTATAAACCACCAGACTTATAACCCATGCAAAATCCCCCATATAATATATTTTGATTTCTTGTAGGAGTTAGTCGAGACATGGACTCAAAGCATGTGAGTAATTTGAGAGTTTGTCGTAACATAATGCTACCAATAAGTTTTATGCCAACACAACATGGTAATAGCGTATTTATAGCATATTTGTAGCATAGAAGTTGTGCTAGCAATAATGGCGCATGCGAGTGCTATAAATGTGATTGAGATGTTGCTAGCACATGCTAGCGTCGTGGCTAGGACCTAGGTGATGGCGTTAGTAACGAAGGATAACGCTGGCATGAGCAGGCGAAGATGGCACTGCAGCAAGAGGTAAGAATGACGCTAGTGATAGGTAAGGATGGCACTTGCTAGCGTTGCTGGTGCTAGCGTTAGCGCTTCTAGTGTTAGCGTATGGACTAGTTGGCGCCAGAGCAGGCTTGTGTTACGCTGGTGCCGTGAGTATGGCTAGGGCTTGATAGGGATGGCGTTTGTTGATATCGTGTCCATAGCCATGGCCTGCTTAGGGCTTCTCAATCACGTAAGATTTAAAGTTGACATTATGCTTGGCCTTTATGCAGTGCATTCAGAACATATTCAAGGAGTTCAGTCATGGAAGTTTGCGACTTGAAATAATATTCGATGCGACTCTGCATTGAGATGGGATGCATCTAATTAGCGTTTTCTATTCAAAAATGGTATAACATCCATTCAGAATGCTTGTGATTTTTTTATAATCAATGTTCTGATTAATGTAAAGAGTTTTCATGGACACACATGAAATAACGAGGGTTTAGCCAGGTAAAGGCCTGAGATTTTGGAGGCACATACACATATAAAAGATCTAAAGGGCTAATGTAGCCACGAGATGAATACACTCTTAATTCTCTTGCAGAATATAAGAAAAATGTACGTATCCATAATTCTGACGCCGGCTGCAGAGATTCGTTTATTATATCTCTGCATCCAGGCAGGATAATTTTACAATTCATGCCCTTGTCAAAAACCCACCATCTACAAATGGATTTAGACGTTGCTTAAAATCAGGGAGACATTTTTAAACATTACAAAAAGGTCGAAATGGTGTAGTGAGTGAGTGTAATAACAATTTGAAATGTATCTACAAATAAAAGATGGAATCATGAGAATTGGAATTAAAAGCTAAAGGTGTCCACAAAAAATACCCTTCCTGTTAGAAACTTCACTCTCTCCGAGAAGTCAACTAATCAAATGGTTCGATCTATGATGGAATGCATGTGCGAGCTTCTCTATCTCTTGAAAGAACAATGTGGAGATTCAATCCGGACTTCAAACCTCGACCAAGTAAGTCCCGCTTCCCAAACTACTTTGCAATCAATAATCCCCTGCCCTGTCAGAACTCGGGGACTCTGCCTAGAAGGAAATTATGTCACGGCCAAAAGATATGAGTGGGAAGTTGATTCATTTTAATACTTTATAAAATGGTTGAGTATTGCTTTTTCTAAGAGTGGGAGGATTTATGACTCGCTTGCGATTCAAGTTGCTCCCGATGATAAGAAGAAACGTCACCAACGATCCTTGGTTATCCAAAGAGAAGGCATTTCAGACGAGATGCTAAAGTCTGGACCTTTTCGAATTGGAGACACGGTTCTGAAAATTATTAAGAGCACACAACTTCCTGCATCAGTTCCTCTAACTATCAAAGAAGAAGAACCTTACATAATTACTGAGATTATACTAGGTGGTTAGTACAAGCTCATAAACAGTGACAAGCCAGAAGGAGTAGTGATTCATGGAAAGTGGGTCAAAGCTTACAAAGCATGAGTACTTAATTATTTTATTTCAAATATTTCACTATTTTCATACAATATTTAAACTTCCTCCGAAATGATTGCAATATTTCTGCATTCATAGTTAGGTTTTCAAGTTTATCAATCAATTCAAATATCTTTATTCATTTCATAAAATTATAAAAGAGTCTATCTCTCTCCATAAATAACTTGTGAAAAACCTACCTACTCAAAATCCCAAAAGAAAACCATAAATGTGCTTCATAAAATTATAAAACTAGAAAAAACTCCTTGAAAGCTGGCTCAGTCCTTACAGAATACTCCTTTTCCATCTTTCCAAGAGTGTTAAACGCAAGCTCCAATTCCTGGGAAAGCCTTTCAATCTCTTCTCTAGCTTTGGTTACTTCCTCAAACTAGCAAGTTCACTTACTTCATCAAAATGCTCTCACATGGCTCCCAGACAGTGACAGACCCACATGACGTTCAGACCAGAATTTTCGACGTTATTCACAGCTTCCTCCCACTCCTCGAAAACTGCACCAGAAACTTTATTCTGAGGAAGAAAGATCATCTCTTGTATGATGGGCGAAAAACTAGACATGTCTCGTTCTATAGTGTAGTTCGTGGAATTATCTACATAGAAGTGGTTGAACTTCTTTCATATCTTTGTATATAACTCGGAATAGGTGGATGGAACAAAAAATCCCCCAACACACAAGTAACCAGGAAGAGTCCTTCTGGAGCCGAAGTCAACATTAATACCTGCACTAGGATACTCGATGGGCACGCCCTCTACAACACCTTTTTTCTGTATAACAACGTCAATAAAAACACTACCCTCGACAAGCATGCAAACTGGAGTCCTCTCATGATTTTCAATATGGGATAAGGAATTATCTACCTCGGGATCAATGGTAACTCTTGTTCCTTCACTCGCAAGCTCAGCTCTCTGATTTCGATCATTCTCCCCCTAAAGTAGAGAGGATACGGGCGTATTGAGTCTGAACGTCTCAAACATAAAAGTCTTGAGCATGAACCGTAAAAATATTTATACGTACTCATAAAAATCATATACATTCATTAAAAATTAGTATTTGAAGGATTATATGAGTTGGAACAATCACAAGATGTTTTACAAAAAACGTCTTAGAAGCAATTTTCAGTGCCTCTCGGAAACTATGAATCTGGAGGTAATTGTTGAAAAATTCGGGCATGATTCTTATGTAAAAGTTTCATATTGATGTCTACTACAACATGTTAAAAGGTAACATCAATCGGATAAACGATCTAGGAGTTATGGAAAAATGGCTAGCGGAGTCGGTCTGAAAACTGTCGGGAATTTCCTAGATACTTCTTGAGTTCTACTGTTTGGTCGTTTTGACGCCCCAAACAAACTCAAAACCTGTATTTATTTTTCCAATTATGATGTAGGAAATTATTTTCTAATAAGGATAAAGGGGTGAATTATCCAAAACGAAGGTCGTATGAAGATTCAATGGCATTTTTCTAGCACTAGCCGCTTAGCTTTGTATCACATTGGCGCTAGTTCCCCACCTTAGAGATAAAAGCGATAACTTTTTTAGTGCACCACCCTAGCGCTAAAAATGTTAACCCTAAAGCTAAAAGCGCCAACTTCATTAGTGCATCCTTGGTCAAGCACGTTCTTGTCCTAGCGCATCCTTAGCTTGATGTTTCCTTGGCTTAGCACATCCCTAGCCTGATGCGTCCCTGGAAAGTATGTCCCTATCCTAATGTGGCCTTGGATAGCTCGACCTTGGCCTAGCATCCTTGGATAGCACGTCCTTTGCTAGCACGACCTTAGACAACATGCCCTTGGCCTAACGTTCATGGACAATACGTCCCTAGCCAGTGATTCCATGGCCTTAGCACTTCCATGGATAGTGCTTCATTCCTTAACGTTTTCATGGCTAGTGTGCCCATGCCTAGCGTGTCCTTGGAAAGCGCGTCCTTGGCCAAGTGACTTAGCGCAAGCGCCCTTGGCCACAAGCGCGTTGACAGTAGCACATTGGTGCTAACTTCCCTTGACCTAACTAGCTTCTTTGGGAAGTGCTAACTTCAAACTTCCTTGGCGCTAGCTTCCTAGCCCTAACATAATAAAGTTTTTATGCCTAAAATAGCTAACACACTACCATTCGCGTTAAGAAGATAGTGCTATCTTTGCTAGCTACTTCTCTTAGAAATACTTTATTCTTTTCAATACTGGCTTAATGTTAACACCAATCTCTTATCAATAACAAGCCTTGTTGCTTAAGAAGCTCTCTACAATATTGTCTTCAAGTATCTTTCAGGTTTATGCTAAGTCACTATTGAGTTAATACTTAGCCATTAAATATGTCATGATACTCCTAATTTAGTACATGACCACTGAACTTACCAGATTCGACAGTAATCAGTTAAATTATAAATCTAGCGAGTTATGCAACTTGCCTCACCTACTTAGCAAGTCATTGACTTGACTTGGCCTAATCAAAAGTGATAGTCCACGACTCCACTATCATTTCACGAGATATCAATTACAACACATGGGGGATTTTCATTGGGGTATTGGTCTGGCGGTCTACGGCAATCGTGCATTGTGGAAACACATCCAAGAACAAGAAGGTAAGAAGTAGTGGCACAGTTATAGAGTAGTTGAGAGGATGAGGAATAGTGGTTATACAAGTCTTCCCTAATTTTCAGACATGACTCCACTACAATCACCACTTCTCAATTTCTCCATAACTTCCACTACTTACGAGAAATCAGTGTGTTTTTTAAGAAATATAAATAGATTGCTTCATTTATTCGAAACAAGAACACAAGATAGAAGAAACTAAGATATACAGAATGAACGATTCATCTCAGAGATAATCCTTTCTTCTTCACACACTACTTATCACATTAATTTTTGTCCAATATTAGTGTTTGGTCTAATGTTTGTCTTGCATAGAGTTTAGTACCTGGAAAACACGTTGACCCGCATTGGCTGTGGTAGACCTAACTTTAACAAACAAACTAACTTATTTTATAAACTCAACCTTGATTTTTAAAAATAATTACTAATATTTATTTTAAATTTATCATCTCCGCTCTCAGCCCAAGATCTCCATCTTCTCAAAAGGGAAAGAACTTGTGTTTGCTACCGTGTTTATTTATAAGGGTTTTGTGAAGCCATGAGCATATATAAAAGATATATTTGGCAAGAAATACAAAATGAAAATAAGGAATTTTATAGGTACTGAAATTCAAAGTATAACGAGGATTTGGAGAATGGGTTGGGGGTTTTGCTACTTCCGATGAGTTTGAGGGTCGGATTTGTTTGAAAGAGAATGAATGAAGAATAATTGATGGGTTTCTGAGCTTGAGTCTACTAATGGGTTTGGACAATTAGAAAGATAGAGGTGCATATGAGATGATGTAGTTTCAAACAATAAATAAGGTACCTACCATGGAATTTGATAAAGAGATAGATGAGATCTCAGTACCAGGTACCTTCCCTATTTTGGTCTGCTTCTCGATGATGGATGATTTAATAGTATCATCATGAGTTCATACCTCTAGGGTATGATCAGGCAAGGGAAGCCAGGAAGGTTGATATCTCCTATTGTTTTTGTTGTCTTTGCGCGCCCTGCCATCATTGCGAGAGCTTGAATTGAAGTTGGAGCCCTTTGCTGGTGCCCGGGCTGTTGAGTCGCAACTGGGATGTTTTTGTGAGCCTTGAATGAATGAAATTGTGTCTTATTCTGACCCTTTGGATCATAAGCTTGTTTTAACCTTCTGGATGTGATGATAATATGTTTATATAGGCCGAGTCCTTTAAAGACGTCGAGGGTGAAGAGGATGAGCTGAAAGGTATCCTGTTGCCGATGTGGTGCTGCAGGTGTCTTCAAATACTATGTTTTCAAGAGGTGTCTCTTGGCCCATCTTCTGAATCCTTGATTGTTATAAGATGTGTTGTGGTAAGCAGTCCCCTGTCACACTTATTTTTGATTTCTGAAGTTTTATTTTATGGAGTAGGCTTGGGATGCGTCTCAGCCTCGTTAGGGGTTGCAAGCGCCTATCAAATATGACTACGTAGTTGGCAGAGGTGAAGATACCTTTATGGCATGTCTTTGGAGAGTAAAAGGCCTTGTCAAGATTGTGACTCTCTGGTTGACCATCTTTTATAGGACGGAGAGGTTCTTGACAGCGAAGGGATCTTGTGCAAATCTCCAGTTCCCAAGTGTGGTTCTTGTGATCTTTCGGATGTTGTTTGTTGAAGTCGGTGCTCCAAATGGTGTCGTTGTGTAGGATGCCAATGCGATGAAAACTGCACCACTTGAGTATCCGAACGATGGAGTTGACTTTGACTGTGAGTTTGACAAGACCCGACTCTTGGAGGAAGACGAGATGGCTAAACTTGTCGTCATATGAGAGCCATTCAGGAGAACTTGAAGGAAGTAGGTGCATCTTCGTCTTAGAAGAGATTACTAAGGCTAAAGATGATGCTGAAAGACTATCTTGAGAGTTGAGGATTATCAATGCAGCCCTTGCACAGGTGGAGAGAGCATGTGCTGATGGGGCTTAATCAATTTTCAGATATTTTTCTAAATAGTAAGTTTTAAGGTTTTTTATGTGTTTATGAGATACCCTAATTTTCTGTGGTTTTATTTTGGGATTTTGAGAAGGTAGATTTTGAATGGTTACAAAGGATTTTCTAGAAAGATAAATAATAATCGTGTAAATTGACATCCTAAGTATGAGTGCAAGATATTGCAAACATTTTAGAGGATTTACAAATATTGCGTAAAAGCAGAGAAATACTGTTAGGGGTCGTAAAGTGCTTAAGCATTGACAACTTTGTCAGGGATGGTGGAGTGTTTAAGCCTTGAAAACTTTAAGCCACTTGCCACGTACGACTACCCCTGTAGGCTTATCAATATTAAAAAATTTGTAGTATCCAACTAATATAATTTTAATGATTAGATGTGCCATTTCTCCAGAAGAGGCAGTAGTGTCTCCGATTTGAAAAGGGTTGGGTTTCGGTATCTCAGTTTGATGACACATTTTAAGGATTATTGGGTTATCGGTTTTAATATTCTTAGTAGAGATGACCCATATCCATTAGTCAATCTTTTGAAAATGATCAACTTTCCATTCACATCATCAAGACACAGTGATGTGGATACCTAGGTCAAGTCCCCAAGCCTTGATGAGACGTGGGACAACTGGTTGTAAAGAGAGTTTCTGAATAAGACTTACTCGTAGGAGAAATCCACGGGCGTAAGGCATCATCTTTCCTTTTTGTAATTTTTTAGCGTCCAAATCCGCTATTTGGCAATGTTCTGGAGGTGAGAAATCTTTAAGGTCTGCTGGCTTGTTGGGGCCTACATATGGGTCCCTTGGTGACGATTTCTCCAGAGATGCGTCGATCCTTTCCTTGTTTATGTGGATTCACGGACGTCCCCGAACCATATCGTAGTCTGGATCTATATAGTTGTTGCTTATGAAGTGGTAGCATACTCCCATGTTCAAAAAATGGTAGTGGAAGTGGTCTCTCTAGAACTTTATTAATAATGGAGTTTGATCGTTGTATCCCTGGTTGCTTTATTTGAATGGGGATCTCGTGATCGTGTCGAATGTTGCTTTATTTGATTACTTAAGGACTCCGTGTCTAGTGAGCCTTCTGATGCACGCGGTGAGTCTTCTAGGAAGGAATTAACAGCTCAAACGAACTTGAAAATTACTTCTGAGCGAGGCGTGACTCGATCTTCAACTTGACACAGGTATCTCAAATTATCTTTAGCTTAATCACCATCCTTTATTTAGTAATTAAACGCTTAATTTGTTTCTTGTAGTCATGGCACTCAGAACGCCCTGTGTTTGGTATTGTAGCAAACGCCGTTCCTCAGTCTTGGGAGAAGAGGCCATGGGTAATCATGCCTAGAAGTGGAGACCGTCCCTGTAAGAAGGTAAGCATCTTGCATTTTCTCTTACTCTTCTTTTCTGTATGAAGTATAACTATACCTTGTCCTGAAAAACACCTTTGCATAGTATGGAAGCATAACTCATCAAAGTACCTCGGGTATTCAACCTTTTAAGTTTTGGGTCCCGAATGTTCTTGGCACTTCATCTCCTTATGTAGTAAGTATAACTTTCTGGATATTCCGTTATTGTTGAAAGCACTAAGGAAGAAGACAAATATGACTAGGAACCAAAGAAATCATCCCATACTGAAGTAAATGAAGAATGTGGGGTGAGAACGAAGAACTTGATGGTGAATTACATTGAGAGATTTCTTCTGCTTTCAATGATTTGTTGCGGTTCCAAGTAAGTTTACTTCATTGTTTCAGAATCATAATGACATAATTATGGCCTTTAGACCACCAAACTTTTAGAAATATACGTGATTTCATGAAGAATTTTAGGGATTTTCGTTGTCAGAAAAATTCAGATTCAGATCTTCTTGCCGTAATGGTCGTAGAATCCTCTTCCGAAGTCGGAATAAGGTTATTTACCTCTAGTTCTTTATCTAAGAGGAAGAAATAAATTTTAAAAAATAATTTCTAAATTTGGAGTCTTTTTTCTAGGTGAAAAATACCTGACAACAAGAGTCCATAACTTTTTAGGCAAAAATATGTAGGTTTTCATCTGTCGTGTAGTCGACCGTTTTGTCTGCCTTTATTAGACCGCTCCTCCGATTGGTGTTACCTTTTAACATGTTAAATTACACATCCATATGAATCATTTGGTATATAAATCACCCATAAATTCCTTACCAATCAGCGTCAGTTTCAGTTCTTCTGGAAGGTAGTGTAAAGACGTTTTTGACGGCGTTTTTGCAAAACGACCCATAACTTTTCTAAACCATATTCCATGACCCAAAATAATTTTTAATGAATGTTTAGGTTGATAATGGACATAATTTATGAATTTCATGGTTCATGCTTCAATTCCTTATGCTGATATAATCTCTATAATGTCTTTATTTTTAGGGGGGGGGGGGGATAAACCAAAGCAGAGAGATGAACTTGCAGGTGAAGGATTAGAGATTACCGTGATTCGTGATGCTGATGATATGTCTCTTCCAACTCAAAATCATGAACAAGATCTTCCAGATGCAATTGTTGAAGAAGGCACTCTGAGTGGTGTTATTGTACAGAACGCTGCTATGATTGAGGTTGTTCATGGTGTTTCCAGTAGAACTGCTTGAAAGAGTAGTGTTGGTGTTTTTGGTGAAAGAATTTTGAGAAATAGAACATCAGAATTGAGGTTGGTTGTTGAACCTGAATTGAGTTTGATGATTGAACTAGACATAAGTTCCACCCTATTTTCAAACGGTTGAAGAATTTAATTTTCAGATGGTTGAAATATCGAATTTGTGTCCGAGAAATTGATCTCCCACTATGGTCGCCAATTTTTGGTACATAAAAATTGATTCTAGGAAAAACAAATGCACTGTAGAAGTACTTTATTTAGATTCAGAGTAAAATCTTACAGAGCCAGCCTAAACCACGATAGCAGTCGTTCCGCCCTACTTTGGTCAGAATGAGAGAAAATGGGTTGATCTTAGGGAATGGAAGCAAAGAAAGTTGAAGGAATTTTGTGCGTTGAATGATGTGTAGATTTGTAAAACTGTTGAGAGAAATTACAGAGCTTATGAGAATTGTAATCTTGTTGTGTTTCTGAAACTGGCTAAGAAGCCTATTTATAATAGTTTGGGAACACACGTATATTCCTTGTAAAGTAGTGGAAGTAGTGAAGAGATGGAGTAGTGGAAGTTGTGGGGATAATGGTATAACCTCCCACTATCCCTGGGAGTTTCTGGAAAACCACGATTGCATCATCTCATCAACTGCTCCAGCTTTACACTACTTTGTAACTTCCGATCATGGGGTGTTACTACGCCACATGTTGTTATAACCGCCAGACCAAAAACCCATGAATAATCCCCCCATATAACATGATTTTATTTCTCGTCGAAATTGGCGGAGTCATGGACTCTGGATGGTGCTAGCACTAGCCATGATATTGCTAGTAAGGCCTAGCCAAGTTAGCAACGCAAAAAAGGGGGAGTGCTGGAGCTATAAAGGAAGGAATGGGATGTCTAGCGTTAACTCGTTATCGCTGGAGCTAGCACATCTCTAACTCGTTAGTGATGGAGCTAGCACAGCGGTAGCGCTCACTAGTACAAATTTGGGCTTCCGTGACAGTTCAAAACTGCCACCAAAATACTTATGTGACAGTTTTAAAAAATTATTGCACTGTCATTAAAGGCTCTGTTACAAAAGGGTCTATAAGAAACTGTCACAGAATCATAACTATTAGTATCATTTTTTTCATAAACCTGTCATTGTTGACAATATATAATAACATTTTCTAACTAAAACTGTCATGGATAACTTAATTTCTTTTACTAAGGTGACAATTTCTCCATAAAAACTGTCATGGATAACTTGATTTCTTTTACTAAGGTGACAGTTTCTCCATAAAAACGGTCATGGATAACTTAATTTCTTTTACTAAGGTGACAATTTCTCCATA
>JAJJMC010023243.1:0-19013 GCA_023531435.1 Papaver californicum
AATGCAGGTGGATGGAACTGAATTTTCAGTGCCCGGCACTGAATATTTCGGTGACCGGCACCGAATATTCCGGTGAGCGGTACTGGACATTCTGGTGACCGGCACGGAACATCCCGGTGACTGACACTGAATATTCTGATGAACGGCACTGCATATTCCGGTGACTGACACTGAATATTCCTGTGACCGGCACTGAATATTCCGGTGATCGGCACTGAATATTCCGATGACCGGCACTTAAAAAACAAACACGTGTCAATAGTTTATTGGTTGTTATATAAGAGTTTTTTTTTATTGTTAAAGACACGTGTCAATAGCTTAGTGGTTAACATGTGTAATATATAAACAGTTATATTAATACCTATAACTGTCGTGGACAGTTAGCCTATTTAATTTCTGTAACTGTTTCGGATAGTTATAAAAAACAATAACACTAAATATCACAGCTTATTTATAACTGTCAATAACAGTTATTGAATTTCTGATTTTATTTATTGTAACTCTTTATTTGAGTTACAAAACACCTTAAATGGTGTAGTGAATGTGCCGATGCTTCCCATCAAGTTTGAAAGGTTCAGCATTGTTATGGTATGACAGATTGCCAGAAAATTCTATTCAATGTTACTCACAATTAGTTAGGAAATTTCTCGAGGCATATATGTACAACAAGTCCGTTGATTCGGGAGTGGACAAACTATATTCCCTTACTTCATGGCCAGAAGAGTCGATTCGGTCATAAACGGCCCGATGGCATGCAATTTGCCAAGCAATTGGAGATGTAGATTCAAGAACAGCGATCAATCATTATAAGTGGGGAATCGTTGATCGGAGATGTCAGCTTTTTATTGAAATTCATCCTAACATTCCCCAAAACTGAGGGACAGCTTAGGGAAATAATAGAAACATGTGCAAGATTTCAAGATGTGCAAGAACAAGGTCCGAGAAGTAATTCTCGAAATCAAAGAAACATAAAAAGGACAAATTCAATCGAAGTATCACCAGAACAAAAAAAGAAATTCCCTCTTAAATCTAAACCAAGAGAATCAAAACGCCCACGACAAGGTGATAACAAAAATTTTGTTCAGCGATTTCAAGAAAGATTGTTCACAAAAATCAATATATCATATTCTGAATTATTCGAGATCATAAAAAATAAACCAGATTTTCAGTGGCCACCATCAAGAGGCAGTCAGCCTGAGTTCACACAATATTTAAAATATTATTGTGAGTACCACAGTTATAAAGGGCACACAACAGATAATTGCAAGAATTTTATTATACTGGTACAAGGAATGATTGATGCAGGAGAGTTGAAAGAATTCATTCAAAGGCCCGAACCAATAGCAAGACCAGACAAAGGCAAGGCAGTGCATATTCCTTATAACAAACAAACCATTAATATGATATCATTTTCAGAAGAAAGTGATACAGATATGAACGCTGCAATCAATAGAAAGTTATGCAAGAGGATTCGGGACCATGAAATTTTTAAAGCATCAGGAAGGATAACGGAAGCTTGGGAAGATTGGATGGCATCCCCTTTAACTTTCTCGGCACAAGAAGTAAATCAAGAAATTGAGATGCATAATGATCCATTGGTTCTTACATTGCTAATGTCAGGGTGGAACGTTAGAAAAATTCTTTTAGATGGGGGCAGTTCTTTAAATGTGTTGTTTCATGACACATTTTGCAAAATGGGACTAAAAAAAGATCAGTTAATCCCGTCCCGATATGTTATTTATGGTTTCAATGGAATGGCTTCAAGACCCGAAGGAGATATTGATTTGGAAGTATCTGCTGGACCAATTAACATCTTGACAAGATTCAGCGTAGTGGATGCTCCATCCCCGTACAATGCAATAATCGGGAGACGATGGTTAAACCAACTGAAAGGTGTAATTTCAACTTATCATCAATATTTGTGGTTTCCAACACCGCAAGGAGAAATGGAGATAAAGGGAGATCAAGATGATGCAAATTTTTGTATAATGGCAGAAGTAAGAATGAAAGAACGAAACAACAACAGCGGGAAGGAAGAAAGACCGCAAAATCAAAGCAAAGGAAGAGGAGATAAATCAATACTTGAAAAGAAATATCGAACAAAAAGCAACAAATGAATTAGGAGAAAACAGTAAGAATCAAGAAAATTCAAAAAATCGGCAATTCGAAGGATCCACATAGCAATTAAAGAGAACTCCAACTTCGATCGGGAATCCTAAACCAATTTTCACTTATGTAGAAGAAACTAAAATTATAAATATTGGAACTACAGAATTTCCCAAACAAGTGCGAATTGGAACATTGATGAAAGAAGACATGGAGCAAAGTTTGATCAAGCTACTTCGTGATTTTGTAGATATATTTGCATGGAACATGGAAGACATGCCCGGGATAGATCCAAATATTGTACTACATGAATTAAAAGTACGTCCCGATGTTATACCATTTCGACTACGGATACGTAAGGTAGCACCGGAGTATTACGATCCAGTAGAAAAAGAGTTAGCAAAGCTTTTAAATGCAGGATTCTTTCGTGAAGTACGATATCCAACGTGGATTTCTAATATGGTGATCGTTCCCAAAAAGAACGGTGGAGTAAGAATCTGTATAGACTTCACCAATTTAAATAAGGCATGTTCCGAAAGATAGTTATCCACTTCCAACATTGATCAGTTGGTAGATGCTGTAGAAGGCCATGAGGCATTATCTTTTACGGATGGTCAGTCGGGATATAACCAGATTGCACTTGCAGAAGCTGATCAAGAACATACGACATTCTTCACCCCACGGGGGTTGTATTGCTATACCAGGATGCCATTTGGATTACGAAATGCGGGAGCAACATATCAACGACTGGTTGATGCAATATTCAAACCTTGGATCGGGCAGATTCTAGAAGTTTATGTGGATGATATGTTGGTAAAAAGTAAATTATCTATCAATCATCTACAAGACCTCACTGAAGTTTTTGGTACATTACGAAAATACAAGATGAAAGTTAATCCGGAGAAGTGTATTTTTGGTGTTACTTCGGGACGTTTTTTGGGTTATTTGGTTACAAAAAATGGAATTGAAGTTGATCCAGCAAAGATTCAAGCAATAACAGATATGCCATCACCCAACATCATTAAAAGTGTACAGAAATTAAATGGATGTTTGGACGCTTTAAGCAGATTTATTGCTAGATCATCAGAACGGTGCAAACCCTTTTTTGATATACTTAAGAAGAAAAATAAATTTGATTGGAACGATCGATGTGAACAAGCTTTCCAAAACATAAAAATGCATCTGGCTACAATACCAGCATTACAGAAACCACAACCTGAAGAAATCTTAACTTTGTACATAGCGGCAACGGAAGATGCAATCAGCGCAGTGATGGTACGTACTAATGAGAAAATAGAAAAACTAATATATTACATCAGCAAAACCCTTAATTCAGCAGATAGAAATTACACTAAAATCGAACAACTCATTTTATCATTGGTTTTTGCCACTCAGAAGTTACGTACCTATTTTCTCACACATTATGTTCGTGTCCCGTGCAAGGCACCGTTACAATCAGTATTAAAGAATACAAGAAAAGTAGGAAGGATCGCAAAATGGAACGCCCAGCTAGAACAATTCAACATCATTTAAGAGTTGCAAACCGCATAAAAATCTCAAGTTTTAGCTGACTTCCTTGCGGATTTCCTGATTGAAGAAGAATATGAAATTCAAGGTCCGATAGGTGAATAAAAAAAGAAAAAAAAGAAATTAACTTAATTAAAACTTTTCACTAAAATTTTCATCACTTTAATAACCCGTTTTTTATTTGTATATCTATGTTAAAGGATTACCAGGATGCGAGGAAGAGGACCCACAAGATACTCTAAACTCAACAGATTCTCAAATGTGGGAAGTCTTTGTTGATAGGTCCCGAAATAAGGAATGAGAGGGAATTGGCATTTTGATTACTGCACCAATGGGAGGACGTTCATTTCATCTTGAGTTTGAAGAACACACAAATAACATTGTAGAACATGAAGCTGTGGTTCATGCTCTAAAACTCATCATCGAGCTAGGAATCAGCAATGTTCGACTCACAAGTGATTCACGATTGGTAATTCGACAGGTCGAATTAAAATATCAAACGCATGATGAAGATTTAGTACAATATAAAAACCTTGTTCAAACCTTAGCAAATCAAATCCCAAACATTATTTTTCGGCATCTGTCCCGAGACAAAAATCGACATATTGATGCACTGGCATTCATTTCCTCCATGGTAAACGATCCTAATATCACAGCTACAAAAGTCGGAAGAATATATGAACCATCTATACAGATAAAAGCACTTAATAACATAGAAGAAGATATGATACAAGAAATTAATGATCCCGCAATACAAAATGCCGCACCTATGCGTCAAAAAATAGATGATCAACCAAATGAACCAGATTGGAGAATTCCGATTCAACAATATCTACAAGATAAAATATTGCCTTCAAATTCTAAAGAAGCGAGAAAAATTCAACTCAAATCGGATAATTACCAGCTTCGGGATGGTATTTTGTATCGCAAATCATTCCTCATACCATTATTCCGATGCTTGTCACAAAAGGAAGGATTACGGATACTCAAAGAAATACATTATGGAGATGCGGGAAACCACAGTGGAAGACGTTCACTCGCATTAAAAGCTAAAATCCAAGCACCTGCCACAGAGCTTAATTCTATACTCAGTCCATGGCCATTTGCGAAATGGGGGGTAGATATTGTTGGTCCGTTAGTTGAAGGGACCAAAAAGAGGAAATATTTAATTGTGGATACCGATTATCTTACTAAGTGGGTAGAAGCTAAAGCATTAGCTCGAATCAGAGACATCGATGTGTTCACATTTTTATTTGAAAATATCATCTGCAGATTTGGGATTCCAGCAGCCATAGTTTCTGATAATGGAAAACAATTTCAAGGAAAAAACATTGATATGCTATTTGAAGCATTTAACATTCAGAAACACAAATCCACACCATTTTATACCCAGAGTAATGGACAAGCTGAATCCACAAATAAAACAATCGCAACAAATTTGAAGAAAACATTGGATGGACATTACAAACAATAGTGTGAACAATTGCATAACACATTATGGGCGTATCGTACCACAAGAAAAGAATCCACTGGAGAGTCACCATTCCTTCTTACCTACGGGAAAGAAGCAGTTATACCAACGGAAGTCATTCTACCTACAACTAGAATAGAAGCATGGGAGAAAAATCTAAATTCAGATTTAACGTTACAAAAGTTAGATGATTTAGAAGAAAAAAGAGAGGTGGCACTCCAGAAAATGGAAAATTATCAAAGAAAGTTGGCACGGGATTACCACAAAAAGGTCAAGTTACGAAACTTTGTCCAAGGACAATATGTTTTACAACAAATCACAGAATATCATCGGGACAAAAGTGCAGGGAAGTTCGCACCAACTTGGGATGGTCCGTACATAATACAAGCTTCAGTGGAACAAGGATCATATTATCTTCGGAATATGCAAGGATAAATCTTACAACATCCATGGAACGCACAATACTTAAAACTTTATTATCCATGATTAACAGTACAGCTATGCTGGCCAATACAGGTATACAAATTTTCATTCAATACTTTATCTAACGGTAAGATTTTTTATGAAGTTATACTTACAATAACAGTCAATTCCAGGAACATCTCATTCTGGAAAACGTTACGATTGGCGACATAATCAAAATTCAATTCCAGGAACACCTTATTCTGGAAAACGCTACGATTGGCGACATAATCAAAAGTCAATTACTCCAGGAACACCTTATTCTGGAAAACGCTACGATTGGCGACATAATCAAAATTCAATTCCAGGAACACCTTATTCTGGAAAACGCTTCGATTGGCGACACAATTATGATTCCATTACTCCAGAAACATCTTGCTCTGGAAAGCGCTTACGATTAGCGATACAATCGTAATATAAACAAAAAGGTAAATGTCCTTATAGAATTTTAATAATTATGAGATTCTAATAAAGAAGGAATACCTAATTTATGGTTATCATTTTCAGAGTACGTTCGGGACCAACCCTGTATCTTACCCCTGGCCTGGGTTTGTTTCGTATGTGTGGGATCTCGAATTACATGTTTTGAGGTATATATACTTCGATCCATTGTACTCATGAAACAATATGATTAACCTAAAGATTTCGTAAATGTCATCTCTTATGCAGGAACAATATTAAAAGCATATCCAAGCACAATAGAAGAAAGTCACAAAATGAAGTTTCCAACTAAAGTATGTCAAAACTCAAGATACAAAAGGATCGGGACATAAGAAAAGATTATCAAAAGATGAAGCTATGAGCATTAAAATAAAAAACAAGTACAACTAGGCTTCGGAATTGTGCGTCGAGACGGTTGAGAAGGAACCTTCGGGACAGTAGCGCGACCATTCAATGTAGAAGGATCGTCTTGAGCACGATCTAAGGAAGCATTAAATGACATTGCAATTTTTTCCTTGGCATCTTGTCTCAACCAACTTTTATAAGCACGCCCGTAATCAATTTCTGACTGAAGATCTTTAATTTTTTGGTGATATTTTTCTACTTGTTTACCCAAGCAGGATCTTTGATCCTTTTCAGCATTTAATTCCTTTAATAGCTCTTCAGATTTTGATTGTTCTTTTACAATTTCCTGTTCACGAGATTTGAGCTTAGAAGTCTCAACATTCAAACTAGTTTACAAATCCCGAAGCTTTAGTACACTAAGAGCAACGTTCTTTTCCAAAGTCTTTAACTCTTCAGTAATATTTGTTATTGTGTTATTCGCAACATTGAGTTCAGCCTCTGCTATTGTTACTCGTGCATTAGCTTCATTGACCTTCTTTTACATATTTACTTCTTTTGCATGATTGTTCAACTGAATCATCCTACGCTCGAACCTAAATAGGGATTCCAAGTCTCCCACTGATCCCATAAATGAAATTCAAAATTAAAAAATAAAATAAAAATGGTACGAACCTATAGAGGTACGAACCCAAGATAGGTACGAACTAAGGGGCAAGGAAGGAACTTGATTCTGACTTTGAAGCCTTTCATTTTGATCCTCAAAATTTTGAAGTTGTTGTTGTTGTTGTTGTTGTTGTTGTTTCTGTTGTTGTTGTTGTTGAAGTTGTTGTTGAAGATAGTTGTTTTGCTGCTTGAGATTTTTTCATCTTCTTTCTGCAAATCATCATTTCTGCGCTTCACCATCTCTGCTTCGTTCTTGAACAATATCTCCATCATTGTGGCCCGAGCTTTATAAAACTTATACGAAGCGAAAAGGCAATCAGTGCCATATTTAAGTTGAGCAAGAGCTTACTGCGGGAAAGAATATGATGGACCCTCTGCAATAGCCAGAACTTCATTTAAATAAGAAGGAGGATTTAGCGGGAACGATTGATCATAGCATTCGCTATCGAACCAGGCGTCCCGAGCATCCTCCAGTGGAACAGCACCAAGTGAATTCTGCAGCCTAGACATCGAAGAACTATCATATTTCAATGAAACGTGACATGCGGAAGTATTCAGAAGTCCTTTAGAAAGAAACCACTTGAAAGCTTCGTCCTCATCACCAGCAAGGTTGATTCCTTCATTCATTCTCATATTTAGATCCACTTTAGAGAAGGACCTTTGAGCAGAAGGTTCAGCATCAGGCATGTCAACATCGGCCCTATCATCATTAGTGGAAAAACGAACCAATGTCCCGATGGGTGCATTTGATTCATGAATGACTCCAGAAGAATTTTTATCAACAAGGAGGTTCGGGACATTACGGACATCTGTAACTGAAGTACTAGGAGCTATGTTTTCAACATCCGTTTCTTCAGTAACTTCATTTATCTTTTCTTCTACAATATCATCTTTAACATCAACAACAACATTTTCTTCTTCAATATTTTCTTCAACAATAACAACATCATTCACTTCTTCAAATATTTTCAATAGCAATATCATCTGCTTCTTCTTGAGGTAATCCAGTAAAAACTGTCATTGTACCACTATTTGAAGCGATTGGCTCTATGTCGAAGTTAAAAGGAAGGGGAGAAAAGGAATCATAGAAGCTGGTAGGAGCAGCAGTAGTAGGAACAACTTCATAAATAGATTGAGCTATTGGAGGATGGTCCGAAGAAATAATTGGCTCCCCCACGCTAACAGGAACAGCATCAATGATGACGCGCTGTCCCGAAACTTCTTCTTGGACCGAACCCTCAATGTTTTGTCCCGCAGCTAAGATAAGAGCGGAATTGCTATTCCCTTCAACGAAGCAATCTCTAATCTCCCCTTCTTCTACTTCAGAAGGGTACAATGGTCTTTTTGGTTTCTTTTTCTTTTTCTCAGGAAGAACCAATTTTTGTTTCCCCTTACCTACAATAACTTCTTCCACAACTCTTTGCCTACCTTCAACGATCTGAATACCGAGACTTGGGCGAGGAGGAGGAACTTCAGTTTGAAGTTCGAAATCGGTTCAACCTGAAGCACAAACATTTGTCCCGTAAGAAAAAATTCAATGGTAGTTCGGGACAATACTAAAAGAAAGAAGAGTACGAACCTTATATTCAAACTTGTAGTCATCAAAATTTAATCGCCAAGGACAATAGCTTGGGAAACGTTTACGCACCCTTTGAATTTCATCTTTGGAGATGTTACCAAAAACCTAAGGACCTTCAATTATAATTGGAGTGCGATGCCACTTATAGTCATGATCTTGACGAATTCTTTCTTTTGTGGGAAAATCGATTTTGGTAAGTGGAATAAACTTGATTTTGGATCGTCAACCTCATGTAATAAGGGAAATCCCGTAAGACACTTACGAACAGGGATAACGCTCCACTTCACAAAATTCCTGATACTGACACCATCTCCATATGTAGAATGAAAATTTTCAACTGTATAATTTTCACGTTCTATAAAATTTAGAAAGAAACAAGTAAGATTAGTTCGCCCTTCACTTCGGAGGCTACACTCATCAAGGATACGCCACCAATTTCCATTATATTGTGTAATGGATCGAGCTTGACCATGAGGAGAATCACCACGAGATGCAAGAACTTCAAATTGGAAAGGATTTTCTTCTTCATATAGTGGGAGACGAAGTCCGGCATATAAAGCACCAGCTGAAATTAATAAACTATGGAAAGAATAGTTAAAGCTCTGAATTGCTCCTAAAGTCAGTACGTCATTATTTTTGTCATAGAATGAGACTTTAAATCCCTCAAGAGCATGCCTTCTCTTAAAATCCTCAATATTCATCGACCGATAACTATAAGTGGCATGAGCCCGCTTATTTCTGGGGTCCGGACTAGCAGTTATAGAAGCATCAGGAGTTGGGTTACGAACAGACCGAGACACATCATATCTAGAAGAAGGAATTCTTGAAAATCTTCTGGTTTCTTGGTGATCACCAGCAGCATTGGGATTTCAGGAAGACATAATGTTTTTATCTGAAAAGAAAATTTCAAAGGATCAATGTATGAAGGAATCATCATAGATCATAAAGAAACAATCATAAAAATAAAAAGCAATTATCAGTTCAATCATATCTGTTAAAAGCTAATCATGGTTAAATATCAAAATAAGATACTGGAGGTTAAAATCCTCAATATACATGAAGAAAGAAGATAAACAATTACTTGATCAAAAGTAGAATAAATGTGGTTGATGCTAAAAGCTCCTGAACAGTTGGGAGAACGAAAGTATTTGAAAATTTCAAGGAAGATAAAGAGCAGCAACTTTAAGAGGTAAAGACAGAAGTGGAAAAGACTGCATCGTATTTAAAGAAAAGAATAGAAACCGTCACAATTTGAAAAGATGTTAATCCAGGAAAAGATTTGATTTCCTCGAAAAAAGGTAACTGACACAAACGTGATAATAAAAGTTACTGCTTGCGAAAAACTCGCATAACGTGCGAAAAGAAGTAATGGTAAAACAAAAGGTAACAATTATTCTTCTACTTTTACCAAAACCTTGGATCGACCGTTAAAAGCTTTTGAGAAGAAGAAGAAGGGGGCAAATTGTTAGAAAATAAAAGGAGGACGACACGTGTAAGATGGTTAAGGAAAGAAGCAGTGGTTCTAAGAAGAACGAGAAGCACACAATCAAAACCGTATGAAAAGATCGAGTAAATGACAGATGTGAAAGAATGAATAAATCCCTGCATGATTGACATATAAGATCGGGAAAGTAGTATCACACTGATCGAAACAGATAGCATTAAATGCTTATTGAACGGGAAAGTAAGAGTAATAAATGAACATGAAACGGGAAAGTAAAGGCAATAATTACTTTTATTACTTTAACCACATGATTGACACCTATGATCGGGACAAAGATGATTCTCAAAGAACGAAGAGTACGTGTTAATCATACAAGGTAACAGACCAAAAATGAAGAGCATGACCTGTCAACCATATAATCATCCCGATCCAAAGATAATAAAGAGAACGAAAGAAGGTATCGGGACAAGAGGGACCCAATAGATAATCTATAAATAGAAGAGATCATTCAACAGAGAGGGCGTCGGTCAATTGAAAGAAGAAGATGCTAAGGAAGAGTAATCAGAGAAGAAAGAAAAGATCATTAGGTATGTATTTATTGAGTAAGATACTATTTAAAAGTTTCACTATCATGATTCATCTTCTATACTTATAAAGATTATGAATTAGATATTGAATTAGAGATTGTAATTTGATCAAATGTTTGATAAGAAAATAAATGATTAATTGAAACCTTTCTAATTAATTTATTTTAAAGAGGATTCTGTGTATCAAAATGTAAGTTAAAATCTTTCTATTTACTGTATTTTATCAAATTACTGATTGTTCATGTCAATGGGAATTTTGGCATAAACACAAGTAAAGAGAGATTCATACTTTAGCGTCTCAATCATATGCGGATCTTGTTTCCATACAGTTGTAAAAGTTATAATAAGATGAACATCAGTAGTCTTTCATTATGCATACTGTTTAATGTCGCAACAATTAGAATTTTGACAGCTTAAAATTTGATCATTTTGTAGGCATGGCCCCTTATTGTATCACGAATATGCTTCCTTTATCATCTAACCTTTCCTACCAGGTAATTCGTGTGCCTTATGACACACCGAACATACAATTAACGAATGTAAATTTGTAGACACACCACAAAAGTAATAAAGAGAATGATATGAATTTGAGACAACACTGTGGAGTAAAGTAAATTCTCTCCTCAACTGTAAGACTTAATGAATTCTGTAGGCTACAGGGTACAACAAGGGGTTGTATTAATGTGTTGGGACTTCCTCTATACGCGCCATTGTCTCTGCATTGTTCCCGCCATTAATGACAAATAGTGTGTCCCCTACCGTCTGTATAGCATCCATCAGTATATGAGAAAAATATTTCATCTATTTTAACAAAAGTGTTACTATATTTTTTCATTTTATTCTATTTCTTATAGATAGACAGGTGTATAATACATCTACCTGCATGAATGAATTATTACCTAAAAAATATGTAATGATACACACCCTTGCATTTTTTTCTATACATAACAACCGACAAGCATAACTAGTTGGTGTAAGATAATATTTTACTATCCCTTTCTTGCGCTTGGTTGTAACGAGAACTTCTTCGAGTTTTTCTAAATGGTAACTGTGGGAGCTAAAATATATGCTTTTTTAACGACTATTTCAAACTCATCTTTTTTCTAATTACTTCAAATCTAAGCTAAATGTGAGCGACATTTGATTTGGATATATTACAGACTTATAGTGAATCACCATTGCAATATTATTATTTTGGCTCAAATTTCAAAAAATTTGGCTTATATTATGAAATTATAGGACGTTTGGCAACTACAAGTAGTTTTGCTTCTGTTTCTCACAAAAGTAGAAGTAAAAAAGTTTGGACTACTTAAGAAGAAGTTTTTTTGACTTTTGGAAACAAAAAAGTTAGAAACTAATTTGAGTACACAATATTATAATGATTTATAAAAGCAAAAAGTTAACTTTTTGTGAAGCAAAATATTTCTGCTTCTGACTTCTACTTCTAGTACCCAAACAACCTATAAATTTTACTTTTTAAATTAAAAGCAACTTCTAGAAGTTGTTTTATATTTCAAATCTATAATAATTTCTTGCTTTTAAAGTTGCTTATAAGTCAAAAAAAAGCAAAAACTTTGAAAACGAAACAAATACACTCTTATTGCTTATTATAAGTTAAAAAGTGTACATTGAGAAAAGTAAACAATCATTCTACACATACCATCGAAAAAAAATAACCCAAAAACAACCCTTCATATAGAGGTGGGCCCCGTCCCTTGGATTAGCAGAGGGCCACTTATAGGCCCTACCACGTAAAAATATGTGAGGGGCAGTTTTTGTATCGTTTTTTAGGCAGTATGTTAAGAATTTTTAAAAAGTAAAAAGCTTTTGCTTATTGATAATGAGAAATACTTTGAGGGTGTTTAAATTCACCTTAAGAAGTAACTTTTATTTTATTTTTATTGGTAAAAAATTTAGTGCTGACGAGTTTTGAACTGAGGTCACTGAAACTTCAACTGGTGACTTTACCATTGTACTACTGTGACATCGGCTTAAAAAGTAAATTTTCGACTTCCATAATATAAAAAGTCAAATGTTTTGGCTGGAAACTAAATTCGAAAATAACTTCTAAAAGCTAAAAAGTTAAACTTTGAATTATTGAATTGACTTCCGCTTTTGGTACTCAAACACCCTCTACTTTTGTGAGAAGCGGAAACAATTTTACTTTTGGTCATCAAAACATAAACTTGAAGTGAATTCTAAAACTATATTTGTCTTTTTTTAAACATGATTGATGTTTTAGTCAAAACCAACTTCAATGAGAAAGAGTGGTTGTTGACAGTTTTTTATGGCAGCCCATGCAAACAATCTAAACTAGAATCATGGATATTTTTGGAAGAAATTTCAGTTAGAGTAAACTACAATAATATAGCATGGATTGTTATAGGAGATTTCAACCAAATCTTAGTAAAGGAAGATAAACAAGGGGGGCTAACTTTATTGAAAGTGAAGCTGAACCTTGTAAAGAAATTCTCCAAAGAGAAGGAACTGAAAATATTCAGGAAAAGTTAGACAAAGGCATGGCAATTGTGGAATGGAAAAATTAGTTCAAGAATGCAATTCTACAGGTGTTGATCCCTGTAGGATCATACCAAAGCCCTTTTTTTCTACACCTTGACCCAAATAATACAAATAGACAAAATTTTACATTTAATTTTTTTGAAACTTGGCTTAAAGAGAGTTCTTGTATTGATCTCATTAACACCTGTTGGGATAAAAACTCTTATCAAGAACCTAGAAAACCTGGGAAACAAAGTAACTCTTTGGAGGAAAAATATATTTGGTTCGCCCAGCCAAAAAAGAAAAAATCTATCTCTTAATTAGATAAACTTCATAAACTTAAACAAAATAAAAGAATTCTGGAAAATATCAACTCTAAGATGCAAAAGCTGGAATCTCTTTATGATACAGAAGAAGAAATTGCTAGGAAATTATCTAGAGAAAATATCGTACAACTAAGGAAAAAAAAGGTACTTTCATTTAAAAACTATAAAAAGAAGAAAAAGAAATCAAATCACTTTTATTCTAAACTCTGACAATGAGGAGGTTGTAGAAACAAATAAGATTGCAGATACCCTTAAAAAATATTTTGAAACTCTTTTCCAAAATGTTGAGACTGCTGAGAACCCAGAAATTCTAGCAAATGTATCAGTTGGAATTTTGGAGGAGAAAAATTATAAGCTTATGAAAATGCCTTCTAAGGATTAAATTTGGGAGGTATTTAAAGCAATGAAATCCAATAAATCTCCAAGCCCTTATGGGTTTCTTGAGTGTTTCCATAAACACAATTGGGACTTAGTAGGGGACCAATTAGTAGGAATGATTCGTAAATTCTGGGATTCTACAAAAATGAATCCAGAACTGAACAAACATTTTCTATTCTTACCAATAGGTCTGTGTAACATTCTTTACAAATTTATTTCAAAAATTCTGGCAAATAGACTGAAAGGTGTGCTGGATAAAATTATCTCACCTAATTACAACCAACCTTTCTTCCAGGAAGACATGCTTCTGATAACATCATTGTGGCTCATGAATTAATTCATACTATGAACCATAAAAAACTAAGTTAGGATGCCTAGGAGTCAAGATAGACATGGCTCATGAAAAATTTTACGCTCCCTTTGGAGATTGATACTCGGCACCTCTAAGTCAAATGGTGGCATAGCTGACGAAGAAGATGAACCTCCTTGGCCACTGAGATAAACATAGGTAGCTGACGAAGAAGCTGGTGGAGGTTGGGAGGGAAGAAACGTTGAATCAAGCGGCAATCTACCTAGAGCTGGCACATCCATAACTCCCACATGTTGCGGCTCCATGGCAATGTTAGGCTTGTTAATCTTGATGAACCAACTCAAATAATCACGATCGTCAACAACCTCCTCGACCAAGTCATCAACGTGAGGTCATTCTTGACTATCTCGCATCAACAAACGGTAATCCACTAAGGAAATCTCCCCACAGGAAGTGGGTTGATTGTTTTTACTGTTCTCCGTTGAAGCTGTAGAAGGAGTCTTTCTCTAAAGTATCAAACACCTTTTCCGAATTCAGCACTGTAAAACACCGATCGATGTAAACTCAACTCTAGCATCCTTTGAGCAGCTGCAGTGTGGTACTCTGGATGGTCCGCATACGACATATGAATAAAGTTTTGCATTGTTCTGATTGTTTGTTGAATCCTGTTAACCAGCTCACTTTGTTGTCCGTCAGTTGGCCGCAATGGGTACCAGTTGTCAGACCGGTATTTCTCTATAATTGGAAAAACAACGGCTTGTTGAATAAGAGCAGGTTCACCAACACAGAAGTAAGTATACCACCAATATTGTGAAAACATTGGGAAATTTAATTAGTTAGTTAAATGTAACATCTATAATTTTAGGGTTAATTTGTTTTTGGTACTTATATTTTGACCAGTTTTAGTCTTTGGTCTAATATTTGTCCATTGTTAGGGCTCGGTACCTGGACTGGACGTTGACCGTGGTTGACCGTTATTGACCGAAATTAATTAATTTTATAAAATAAATAAAAGGGAGGAAAAGGCGATAAAAAATGGTGTAGATTTGGGGGTTTATTTGGAACCATTGATTTAATGGTTTTGCTAACGGTTTAGATAAAATAACAAAAAAATTATCGATTTTCTTAAATTAAAATTAGACTTAATATCGTCGACGTTCAGTTCACGTACCAAGCCCTAACATTGGACAAATGTTAGACCAAAGACTAAAACTTGACAAAATGTAAGTACCCAACGTCAATTAACCCATAATTTTATAAGAAAATTATAAACTAACATAAGCTATTTACCTCAAAGATTCCCCAAAAACAATTCAAACTTGGTTTGGCATCCGCGCAATCCCGAGGGCGATGTAGATTGAAGATAACAGTGCAGACCCCCAGCCATACTTTGGAGCTAACTCTAAGTCCTCAAGCGCTTCGAGAAAACCGATAGGTGTCACTGAGCTAGAATTTGAAAAAATACATTATCCTATCATGTATAACACAAACACTCTTTTGAGCTCAACATAGTGATAAACATTCTCTTCTTCAGGATACTCGACCACATTCTCTGCATAGCGTTTTAAAAGCTTTCAACCCAGAGACTCTGAGTCCACAAGTGTGGATACTTCTGTGCGTATTATTTCCTGACTCATCAGAAGAAAACAATACAAGGCGTTGTTTTCATCTATCTTGTCTTTCCCACTTCCCTTGGTCATATGGAATAATATTTCTCTCGCATAGTATTCCCGTCAACATATAAATATCTAACGGCGTAACTCCTCCAACCAACATTTTGAAATTAATTTTTGGCTCAGAATCCTAAAGTTTGCATATATAAAACCAAAAGTAAAAATGCCAAAAATGAATTAGGGAACAAATAAACTTACCGCATTCAAAATCCTTAAAATAGAAAGTATTTGTAGTCTTCCACCAACATTCTAATATTACTTGAACAACAACTTTCCTATGATTCTTAGGCTTGAACGAATATAAACGATACCACGGATATCTGCTGACTCTTTCTTTAACTGCATCAGGAAGCCACGCATATACGGTACTAAATTCACTTAACCCACCTCTTAGCTTAGTATACCTACTTCTTTCTTGATGGTCTGATATATGTCCTTCCACTACACTAGTGCCCGCAAGCTGTCTAAACTCTTGGAACCCTTCATCTCTATTCTGATTCCAGTCCACTCAACTACTTGGGCCGCCTTGGTTGACCTTTTATGTTTCTTTTATTTCTTAACAAATTCATTGTGACAAAAGTTTTTTTATAGTAATTTTTTTTTTACTCTAGATGATTTTGGTAAGGTAAAATTATAAAAGAGGATGTAAAATTATGAAAGAGAGGTTGGTTATTTATAAACGGTAAGGAGTCGATCATGGGCGATGAAAACTATATCGCTCGACATAGTTCTCATCGCCTAGAGCATTTCCTATAATGACACGTCTGTTTGTCCAGCCACCTGGCTAGATAAACTAACCATTTGAAAGGGTGTTTATAATCTGACTTTAATACATTCAAACACTTGTACACTCCAAAAATTGAGTTATTTGAGGGTGTTTGGTTATGAAAAGCTCAGAAGTCAGAAGAAAAAAGTTATATAACTTTTCTAACTTTTAGAACTCATTTTAAAAGAGTATATACTCAAACTAATTTTTATTTTTCTTACTTCCGAAAGTTAAAATGTAACTTCTCCACTTATAATCAAACAAATTTATTAAAATGTTTGATTCATTAAAAAATTAACTTATTTACTTTTGGAAGTTAATTTTTGATTTTTTATCGACCTAATTTGTTCTAGAAGTTAAAAAGCACTTATTAAAAATGTATCCAATACTCTTGAGAAGCAGAAACAACTTTATTCTCTCTTTCTCTCCATTTCTTCAAACCCTAGATCATTTTTCTCTTTCTCAGTAAAATCTTTCCTTGGTTTAACAAATTATTTTAATGGAGTTCCCAGTAGACATCATGTTAGACATCTCAACTCGTTTTCCCACCAAATCAGTTTTAGAATCCAAATTAGAGAGATGTTGTTCATCATCATCCATCCATCCATCCATCCATCCTTCTCTCAAAACCAATTCAAATCGTCTTTGCTGATTCAGGTAACTTGTGTTTTCTCTTGACTGACTATAAACTTTTGGAACCCAAACCATTTCTACTACTTTGATGATTATAGTAGACAATAGCAGCACTAAAAGGATCAATTTTTAACCCCCGAATTGAATTCTTATACTCATGTGGGTTCGGTGTAATGGATTGATCTGTCTTTATGATCTTGATTCGTTTATTGTTATTAACCCCATCACTAAAGAATGTATGTTGATCTGCCAAAGTTGGTAAATTTAGTCATGTTTGTACTATGGTTTTGGTTACCTTGTTTCTAACTAATTGGATAAGGCAATTGCATTAGTATTATAATCTTTATGTTATGCATAGTATATTGTGCACGCCTTATGAGAATATCGACAGTACCCATCTTATGCCTTCTTTACATGCTTATAACAACCAACAACCAAAGACAATATCATATGATATCTGTATATGTGCATGAGTGGGATACTATGTACCAAGAAAATATTGATATCGATAAACACACACATTGACAGATTTTTAGAGATTTGAGCTATATTTAAAAATGGGTATTCATGTCTCGTAATTTGTCTGCAATTAGAATTTGATTACCTGTTGGTTTCCTGCCCTACACCATTGCCATATTCTTTATAATTTAATTGATTAAGGTCAATGGTGGTAAGGTAAGGGTAGATAGATACTAGATATTAAAAATAGGATTCAATAGTAGTTATTGATTGTATCAATCATGGTAGAGTAAAAACAATGGAGATGGTTAACTCTTGTTCTTTTCCATATATTGGTTAGTGAATCTATATTTGTATAGTGCAAGTAAACCAATAAATCTCAGAATTTCTTTTTGAAGCATATGATACAGTTGTATTTAGGGAAGAATAAAGATCATGGAACTAGTGAATATTAGATAAAAGCATAAGATGATGAAGAACACAAGTGACCATAAAATAGTTGATCAAGAGTTTGTTTATTAAAATAAATGAAGGTTCCATAAACTATCAACTTTAAGAATCTTGACATCCTTGAATTTGTTATAATCAATGTGATGCAAACGTGTTATTCTGAATGATTCATTGGTATCTCTCGCTGATCAGCCTATACATATGTTCCCTTGTTTCTCTAACAATTAGAATCTTGACAGCCTTGCATTTGATAGAATTAATGTGATGCAGATACATTATCCTGAATGATTCTTTCGTATCACCCACTGAACAGCCTATGCATATGTTCCCTGGTTTCTCTAACATTTAGAATCTTTACATGTTAATCTCATATATTAATAAATGTCACTTCCTAAATCATTCAAACAAAGATAGGCAGAACAACGTTTTAATTACCGAGTAATTTGTTTGCTATAATGATGGAACTTGTAATTACTGAATGTAAATTTGTACACACACCACAAATGAAAAGATAATTTGCAACAATTGTTTGGAGTAAAGTGATTTTTTATATTAAATATACTTTGTTTTCTTTTGTATACAATATATACAGTAAAATTCCATGGGGCAATTCCTGATAAAATGCGGAAAATACCGATGGGGCGTATTTATGGATCTATTGGTTAAGAATGTTAAGAAGTGAAACTCGGTTCTTGATCAGACACCTAAAGACAGATTCCAGTCCATCTTCAAGATCTTGAAGCTTCATCTCAAGGGAAGCCAATGGCTTCTGCACTTCTTTTGCTTCAATGACTTTGGATTTCAATGCGACATCGACCTTGGTCACTTCATTGACAATTTGTTGAGCTGCACTTTTGGTGGTCATCTTTGAGACTAGTGACCTTTGCTTTGGCG
>JAJJMC010023243.1:19023-32765 GCA_023531435.1 Papaver californicum
TGGTGTTTTTCTTAATATCTGAATGACATTTTTGGATAACTTTGCAGGCTTTCTTTCTTGAGCTGATATATGCGTCAAATTCATTTGATCGCCTGCGAATAGATGATTGAAGATCCTGGGAAGGCTGCTTCATCATAGACAAAACATCTTTAATTGTTGCACAAACATCCAACAACATGACAGATCTGTCTAAGCCTGCGTCTAAACATTTTCCATCTTCGCTATATAGGAAGTCCTCAACAATTCATACAAATCCTTTAGAGCAACCAAGTTGTTGGAGATGGATGCATTGAGATCTGAAGATATCAATTTGCACAATTGTTCCTCAACTGCAGCAGCAAGTGGGTGAGATCTGGTGGGCAAACTGATGGAGCGAGCATGGTAAGCAATTTTGTTTGAGGAAGACATTTTCGCCTTATTTAGTTGAGGAAGAATGTATTAGCTAGATATAAAAGTTAATGTAGAATTATGTTTTGGTGATGGTTATTGGTTCACTGGTGCTCCTTTTATAGTCAGGCTACAAGATACAGCTGGGGGGCGTATTCATGTGGTGGAATTTCCTGTATATTCGCCGCAGTCTTTGCATTGTTCCAAACTTGGATGACAAAAGTTTGGCCACTAATTAGTGAAGGTATCATGTCGATCTTAAGTAGTTACATATTATGATATATAAATTATAGACTAACACCTATAGATGAAGAGATGGTACAATGTATTAACGTGCATGAATAGACTAATACCAATTAAGAAAGATCTGTAATGATATAGTACACGGCTGGTGGTTTAGTGCTTTTAGTTAAAGATATATTTACATATTTACATTTCCCGACACATGGAATCTTGACAGCCTTGGTCACTTATTATATGCTCATTATCTTTTCGATTTAAGAATTTAAGAATATGGTTACCTTGGTTTCTTTTTATATATTCATTATCTTTTTAATTTCAGAATATGCTTACGTTATGTTAAAGCTTGTTTTTCCTTACCGACAACATATCAATAATTCATCTCGATCTTTCTCCCGGGCGCCTTGTCTTGTTGTTTTTGTTTCTGTTAACTAATTCTTGAAATATGTTCTGTTTATACGATAGAACCAGGGCCTCCGTAAAAAAAGAGCTTTGTGGTATGATAGAGGCTATGCATAATTGGTGTTTAGATTAATTTTGCACAATATATCAAGACTCGAATCATATTGGAACATACTTCTTCATATTAATCAGCCGAAATTCATGAACTTTAAGTACATTTGTTTTCTGACAAAACATGGGATAAACATATGGGATTAAGAGAATTAAACTTTAGCCCAGTCTATGGCTCGCTCTCCTTGCAAGTATTTTGGGAAGAAGACTTCAAGATAGTCTTTCACGTTCACCTTCCTGAACATTCTAGGATTACTTTCATTGATCAACCCAGCTGTTGGTTCAATTTCCTTATCGAACTTTGCTCCGTAAAACATAGCCAAAGATAGTCTCTCCCGTTCTTTATTTGTTACCACCCTGTGTATTGGGCTCTTGAAAATTCCGTTACTCATTATCTGTCCAAAAACATTTACTGAATTTTGTAAACTCCCTATCTCTCTACAGAGTATATAAGAAATTAGAGATTTTTAATCATATTTAAGTGACTATATACCTCGACTTGATCTGCAACGTTAATCAGTAGAGCGCCCGGCATGCATGAGACGTTAATCCATTGATCATCTTTAAGAACTTGAAGACCTTGTACTTCAGGGTCTTGCAAGAGAATGGTTGAAGACCTTGTACTTCAGGGTCTTGCAAGAGAATGGTGATCGCTCCTCCATCTGAATGAGCTTTTAAGCCGTAAACTAGATCAGGTCTTGAACAAGGAGGGTAGTAGTTAAACCTTGCATACACCATTGGTTGCTCACCCAGCTGGTTGATGAAGCTATTCTCTTCCAATCCTATTGATCTTGCCATTGCCTTCAGAATGACCTCGGCTACTGATCTAGCCTTAGCACTATATTCATTCAGTGTTCTCCTGCAGTACAATCACAGTATAAATCTCATTATATGCACTTTTAGCAGGTTTCATTCTCTTTATCATTTCATTTCTTGTTAACATAAAATTTGTAGTAGCCTACCTAAAATGAGTTGTGGATCAGGCCAGAGTCGAATCTTCTGCTGTTCTTGTGGTTGTATTAAGAGGTATAGGCGGTCAGACCAGTCTAGTACCTGATCATTTGAAACAATGGTATCACTCCCATATCCTTGTAAGTCTACTATCTCATCTTCTTCAGATCTCTCATACCTTTCCTTTTCTTCTATAGGAAGATCAAAGAACTTCTTTGATACATCATATATATCATCGAGTAAGCTTTTCGGGATACCATGTCCTATTGCCTAAAACCATAACTCGAAAAGATTAAACACTGAGAGATACAGGAAAGAAGATAGCAGAGTATAAGTAAATTGATTGTTTCTTTACCTGAAACATGCCCCATGAATTGAGTACAGATTTAAACTTTTCCATCTCATCTTCCTTGTCTCTGCTGGATGAAGTAGGCAATAAGCGACTAACATCAATTACTGGAACTGATAAAGATTCATCTGCAGGTACCTGCTGCTTCTTCTCCTTGTGATCACCATCTTTACGAATATATCTTGGTGGTGGTTCTTCACCGTCGATTGCTAGTTCTTGGACATTCTTTAACAAGGCTTGGGAAGAAGATGATGGTACTTCCCCGGTGGTTGAGTGATTTACATCCATGCTTTTAGTTTTTGCGATTCCAAAATGGAAGACTGATTATTGATTTGAGTAGTTTCTATTTGTTTTTTTGGATTAATACAGACGTTACATGTTAGTTTCTCAAAACTTGTCGTCTTGTCACAACGCTCGAGCTTATCCTTATAAGCACACGTAGCTATTGATTGGTTGATGACAGAAGTAGAAAATTAGGGGTTTGTTTATTGTTTAAGTTGAAATTTAATAAAATAAATGAATGTGCACAAACTCAGAGACAATTAGAATCTTGACAGGCTTGAAATCAATACATATTGTCCCCTTTCTCAAAATTCCATGAAGCAGGATAGGTAACTGCCTAACCTTACCATGAGCTGGCTCCACCCCTATTGGCTGGTTTTAGAGGTTATAGATTCAGTGGATGGTAGATTGATAGTATGTGAAAGGGTGTCCAGTGGTTTGATGTAAATTTGGTCTATTATTCAGTAATTCAGTTCATCGGTTTTTTGAAATAGTGAGAACTGAGAAGGTATATGGAAGCTTGTGGCACTCAGGAATTATTGAAGAATCCTAATTTGAGCACTACTCCAAACTTTGGGGTACTACTAATTTATTATACCATCAATGATAGTATGCGAAAGGGTGTCGACTAGTTTGTAAATGACTAAATTATCAATCACAATTCAAGGTCAGATTTTTTAGGTAGAAAACGTAAATTTTTTCTTTTAGTTCAATCTATTACCAATATGTTCCTTAGTTCTGTACTTGTTAGATTCGAGTCAACCAAATTAGTTAAGGTTGAATTGTTCATAAAATAACGTTGTTTTTTTTCTTTATCAAACGAGAAGATATCGATAATAGAAGAGAATGTATAGAGGGTCTACCAGAGGTAAAAAAACAAAAAGAAAAAACTACCTAGTAAAGAAAATAAAGCTCCAATTGATTACAAAATTAGCAAAGTTCACATGAACCCTAATACCCTTAGTAGCAGCCCAAGCTAAAACCAAAGCCCTTGCATCAGTGCCTAATAATAGCCATAATTCTTGTTACCCTATAGTTGGTTTCTGTTACAACGTCTTAATGACGTATTTGTCTATCATTGGTTTTTACTTATTGTTTTTGGATTGGACAGTCTGTTGTGAGCTGTTACCTGTTGAAATAAAGGAAAGAAAATATATTGTACAATCAAGGGATCAGCAAGATTGTCTCCCATTTACATCATATCCCAAGATTAAAGGACCAAATATATGGTTTCCTTTCATCCAAGAATTACAGCCACTGACAGCTTGGTTTCTTCATTTAGATCCTTTGTACAATAGCATAAATACGGGTTATTATTCTCTTGTAAAAGATCATTAAGAAAATACAATTTCCTTTCAATGCAATTTCCTTTTTAATTCTCTTTTAATAACATGGTATCAGAGCATGGTGTTTAATCTGCTCATCATCTACCTACATCACAACCAGTCATAACCGAGTCTCCATGGCGGACGAAGATAACTCGGGTAATGATCTCACCTTACAACTTGCCAATCTGCTCAAAAATTCCCAACCAAAAAACCCAAAACTATCCGATAGTTTACAAATCAATCTGAAACTTACTAGTCAAAACTATGCGCGATGGACTCGGATGATTCGGGTCGCCATAGGCGGAAGGTCAAAAAACTTGCTGAAACATTTAACTTCAAACCCACCAGATCAAAAACATGAAACTTACGAACAATGGGAACAAGACGACTTAGTCGTGTTTTCATGGCTGATACAGAATATTGAACCAGTGCTTGCGGGCAACCTAACCGAGTTTCCCACAGCAAAGTCGTTGTGGGATGCTCTTGTGATCACCTATAGCAGCGGTAGAGACAAGTTGCAGACGTTCAACCTTCACGTTAAAGCCAATGACATCAAACAGAATGAAAGTTCCCTTGATTGTGAAAAACGGGGGAACAATTGAAATTTCTCCAACGCTTAAACTCTCTAATTGTCTCTATGTTCCCTCCTTGTCACATAAACTCTTATCAATCAGTCATGTAACAAAAGAGTTAAATTGCTCAGTCCTCATGCAACCTACTTTCTGTATTTTACAGGATATCAGGACGGGAGCGATCATTGGGCGTGGCACTGAAAGACAAGGGTTGTATTACGTGGATGAGGTGACTCAAAGTGGTACTGCAATGCTTTCTCATGGGACAGCAGAACGTGAAGCCTGGTTATGGCATAGAAGATTGGGGCATCCATCCATGGGGTATTTGCATATTTTGTTTCCTAATTTATTTCCTTCCAATTATAAGACACATTGTGAGACTTGTGTTTTAGCTAAAAGTCATCGAAAAACCTTTAAACCAAGTAACACAAGGGTTGAATTACCTTTTTCATTAATCCACTCGGACGTATGGGGTCCAGCTCCAATTATTGGGGGACAAAACCTTCGTTTTTTTGTGATATTTGTGGATGATTGTACACGAATGACCTGGGTGTATCTATTAAAACATAAATCTGAAGTTCTTGAGAAATTCAAGATTTTTTACACCATGATCCAAACCCAATTTCAGAAAAACATTCAAATTTTCCGATCAGATAATGGAGGGGAATTTGTTAACACCAATATGAAACAATTTTTCCAAACCAAAGGCATAATTCATCAAACCACCTGTACTCATACTCCAGAACAAAATGGTGTTAGAAATAACCCGGGCCCGTCTAATAGAATCACAGGTTCCCAAGCTTTACTGGCCAGAAGCCCTTGCTACGGCCACTTATCTTATTAATCGGCTACCCACTCAAATCCTAAAAACAAAAACCCCATTACAAGTCCTTTCGGAAACCACAAAACTTCCCGCCATTCTTACTCTTGAACCCCGAATTTTTGGATGCACTGTTTTCGTCCATATACCTAAGTCAAACAGAACTAAACTCGATCCATGTGCTGAAAAATGTGTCTTTGTTGGATATGGAGTAGATCAAAAGGGATACCGATACTACAATCCAAAAACCAGACACATGTTCACCACTATGAACTGTGATTTTCTTGAAACCGAGTATTATTTTGACTCCCAACATAGTAGTCAAGGGGAGAGAGAATCTCTTAACACACTGAGTTGGTTGAGATATGTGACATATGAAGAAGGGAGAATCCACAGTACCCAAAATGAGTCTCCTCCTTCCACACATACAGAAGATCCGAATGTCAGTGTCACCCAAGAAACTGCTCCCAACCTGATACCTGAGGTAAGTAATACTACTCCACCTGATCCTAATATTCCACTTGATCCTGTTGAAACTGCTGAGAATATTACTAATGAGACAACAGAACAAGATAACAGTATACAGGAACAGGTGGAGTAGTATTACTTACCTCAGGTATCAGGTTGGGAGCAGTTTCTTGGGTGACACTGACATTCGGATCTTCTGTATGTGTGGAAGGAGGAGACTCATTTTGGGTACTGTGGATTCTCCCTTCTTCATATGTCACATATCTCAACCAACTCAGTGTGTTAAGAGATTCTCTCTCCCCTTGACTACTATGTTGGGAGTCAAAATAATACTCGGTTTCAAGAAAATCACAGTTCATAGTGGTGAACATGTGTCTGGTTTTTGGATTGTAGTATCGGTATCCCTTTTGATCTACTCCATATCCAACAAAGACACATTTTTCAGCACATGGATCGAGTTTAGTTCTGTTTGACTTAGGTATATGGACGAAAACAGTGCATCCAAAAATTCGGGGTTCAAGAGTAAGAATGGCGGGAAGTTTTGTGGTTTCCGAAAGGACTTGTAATGGGGTTTTTGTTTTTAGGATTTGAGTGGGTAGCCGATTAATAAGATAAGTGGCCGTAGCAAGGGCTTCTGGCCAGTAAAGCTTGGGAACCTGTGATTCTATTAGACGGGCCCGGGTTATTTCTAACACCATTTTGTTCTGGAGTATGAGTACAGGTGGTTTGATGAATTATGCCTTTGGTTTGGAAAAATTGTTTCATATTGGTGTTAACAAATTCCCCTCCATTATCTGATCGGAAAATTTGAATGTTTTTCTGAAATTGGGTTTGGATCATGGTGTAAAAAATCTTGAATTTCTCAAGAACTTCAGATTTATGTTTTAATAGATACACCCAGGTCATTCGTGTACAATCATCCACAAATATCACAAAAAAACGAAGGTTTTGTCCCCCAATAATTGGAGCTGGACCCCATACGTCCGAGTGGATTAATGAAAAAGGTAATTCAACCCTTGTGTTACTTGGTTTAAAGGTTTTTCGATGACTTTTAGCTAAAACACAAGTCTCACAATGTGTCTTATAATTGGAAGGAAATAAATTAGGAAACAAAATATGCAAATACCCCATGGATGGATGCCCCAATCTTCTATGCCATAACCAGGCTTCACGTTCTGCTGTCCCATGAGAAAGCATTGCAGTACCACTTTGAGTCACCTCATCCACGTAATACAACCCTTGTCTTTCAGTGCCACGCCCAATGATCGCTCCCGTCCTGATATCCTGTAAAATACAGAAAGTAGGTTGCATGAGGACTGAGCAATTTAACTCTTTTGTTACATGACTGATTGATAAGAGTTTATGTGACAAGGAGGGAACATAGAGACAATTAGAGAGTTTAAGCGTTGGAGAAATTTCAATTGTTCCCCCGTTTTTCACAATCAAGGGAACTTTCATTCTGTTTGATGTCATTGGCTTTAACGTGAAGGTTGAACGTCTGCAACTTGTCTCTACCGCTGCTATAGGTGATCACAAGAGCATCCCACAACGACTTTGCTGTGGGAAACTCGGTTAGGTTGCCCGCAAGCACTGGTTCAATATTCTGTATCAGCCATGAAAACACGACTAAGTCGTCTTGTTCCCATTGTTCGTAAGTTTCATGTTTTTGATCTGGTGGGTTTGAAGTTAAATGTTTCAGCAAGTTTTTTGACCTTCCGCCTATGGCGACCCGAATCATCCGAGTCCATCGCGCATAGTTTTGACTAGTAAGTTTCAGATTGATTTGTAAACTATCGGATAGTTTTGGGTTTTTTGGTTGGGAATTTTTGAGCAGATTGGCAAGTTGTAAGGTGAGATCATTACCCGAGTTATCTTCGTCCGCCATGGAGACTCGGTTATGACTGGTTGTGATGTAGGTAGATGATGAGCAGATTAAACACCATGCTCTGATACCATGTTATTAAAAGAGAATTAAAAAGGAAATTGCATTGAAAGGAAATTGTATTTTCTTAATGATCTTTTACAAGAGAATAATAACCCGTATTTATGCTATTGTACAAAGGATCTAAATGAAGAAACCAAGCTGTCAGTGGCTGTAATTCTTGGATGAAAGGAAACCATATATTTGGTCCTTTAATCTTGGGATATGATGTAAATGGGAGACAATCTTGCTGATCCCTTGATTGTACAATATATTTTCTTTCCTTTATTTCAACAGGTAACAGCTCACAACAGACTGTCCAATCCAAAAACAATAAGTAAAAACCAATGATAGACAAATACGTCATTAAGACGTTGTAACAGAAACCAACTATAGGGTAACAAGAATTATGGCTATTATTAGGCACTGATGCAAGGGCTTTGGTTTTAGCTTGGGCTGCTACTAAGGGTATTAGGGTTCATGTGAACTTTGCTAATTTTGTAATCAATTGGAGCTTTATTTTCTTTACTAGGTAGTTTTTTCTTTTTGTTTTTTTACCTCTGGTAGACCCTCTATACATTCTCTTCTATTATCGATATCTTCTCGTTTGATAAAGAAAAAAAACAACGTTATTTTATGAACAATTCAACCTTAACTAATTTGGTTGACTCGAATCTAACAAGTACAGAACTAAGGAACATATTGGTAATAGATTGAACTAAAAGAAAAAATTTACATTTTCTACCTGAAAAATCTGACCATTAATTGAAGGAAAATGGATAGGCTAAGACAGAACCAAATAATTCTTTTTCTCCGTATTTTTTACTGACGAGCCATAGCAATTGCACCTATCAAAGAAACTAAAAGAATTATAGAAATAAGCTCAAAAGGAAGAAAAAAATCGGTTGATAAATGAATCCCGATTTGTTGACCTTTATTTATCAAATCTTGCTCCAAAATCTGGTTTGATCTTGTAGTCCAAATAACCCCGTACCATGCCGTATCTGGGATAGTAGTTATTAGTGAAACAAAAATACTTGTACAAACCAGTGAAGTTACCCCATCCCCAACAGTCCAAAGACTGAAATCATTGTAATATTCCGAGTCGTTCATGAACATAACAGCGAATATGATTAAGACGTTTATGGCTCCTACATAAATAAGGAGTTGTGCAGCAGCTACAAAATGGGAATTCGATGGAATATGAAATAAGGATATACAAACAAGAACAAATCCTAATGAAAAGGCGGAAAAAATAGGATTAGTAAGTAATACCACTCCTAGACCTCCTATTATAAGACCCAACCCCAAAAAAACTAAAAGAAAATCATGTATTGGTCCAGTTAAATCCATTATATGTAAAATAAGAGATAAATAAGTCGAAATGTTTCATAATCTTATTGACTAGACCAGAAAAGGAAAGTTACCCTGTTTTTATGATAAGTGACTTTTTTATTAAATCCTATACGGGGTGTGGGTTGATGTAGATAGATTAATTCATTCCATTTCTCTATCCGATTGCTTATATATTCATATATTTCGAAATTATCGCGGATATATTCAATTCTTTTTTATCCAAAGTAAGCCGTGATTCTCGCGAATCACCAATAAATAAGAGCTGGTTTTTTTTCGTTATTAACCGAACAAAATAAAAGAAGATCCGCTCCTTTAGATTAAAACGGAATCTTAGTAATCGGTAATAGTTCTTGAATCAAGGAGTTTACCCGTGGCTTTTTTTATTTGAGTGGAATTCATAATGGTTCGAATCGTGTAATCTCCAATTACTGTCATTGGTAACCGACCCAAAGCAATTTGATTATAATTCAATTCATGACGATCATATGTAGAAAGTTCATATTCTTCAGTCATTGATAAACAGTTTGTTGGACAATACTCGACGCAGTTCCCACAAAAAATACAGATTCCAAAATCAATACTATAGTTAAGCAATCGTTTTTTTCGAATATCCGTTTCCAATTTCCAATCAACAACAGGCAGATCTATAGGGCATACACGAACACATACTTCACAAGCAATGCATTTATCAAATTCAAAGTGGATTCGACCGCGGAAACGCTCAGATGTGATCAATTTTTCATAAGGATATTGAATAGTTACGGGTAAACGATTCGTGTGGGATAAGGTAATCATGAAACTTTGACCAATATACCTTGCAGCTCTTACTGTTTGTTGACCATAATTAATGAACCCAGTTACCATAGGGAGCATATCGTGAATATCTATGAATAATTTGAAGTTTCTTTCTCTTGTTTGAGAGAAGTTCTAAATCGAGAATAGAATATCGTATGCCCTTAGAGTGAAAAGAGTTGGAAAGAAGTTGTCAATAATAGATTACCTAGAGAAATAGGTAAAAGAAACTTCCACCCAAGATTTAATAGTTGGTCCATTCTCATCCTAGGTAAAGTCCATCTTGTTGTAATAGGAATGAACAGGAACAAATAAGCTTTAGCTAATGTAATAAAAATACCAATTGTCATTCCAAAGACTCCACCCACTTCATTAATTTCGAAATGAGGAAGAAATATGTACGGAAGAGAAAGATTCCAACCTCCTAAATAAAGAACTGTTACAAATAATGAAGAAACTAGTAGATTTAGATAGGAAGCAACATAAAATAAACCAAATTTGATACCTGAATATTCGGTTTGATAACCTGCTACTAATTCTTCTTCGGCTTCTGGTAAATCAAAGGGTAATCTCTCACATTCTGCTAGGGAAGAAATTACAAAAACTGCAAAACCTATAGGTTGACGCCACAGATTCCACCCCCAAAAACCATATTTTGACTGCGCCTCAACTATATCAACTGTACTTGAACTGTTAGATAATTATAGTAGGTGATAACATCACTGCTTCCATCGCTATTGCAGAACCGTACATGAGACTTCAGTCTCATACGGCTCCTCGATGGCCTTAACTAAATCTAAGGACTGGTTCGGTATTATCTCGCTATGTGTTAGTAGGATAGATAGAATCAAGATGTATCGAGGAGTCACAAATTAAACCAATGCAATTCCGTCTGCTATAATAGAAAAAAGGGTGCTTCCGAATTGATCTTATCCTTTCTTATTTTAGTTTGTCTTTATTCAGTAATAACTTAATCCTTGAATAAAATACTCGTTGTCTAAGTAGGTATTTCAACCTATTTATTTCGTTCCTATGCTTCTTTCTACGAAAAGTAAAAGTGGGCTTAAAAAAAAGGATTACTTCGTTCCTGATAATTATTTATTTAACCTGTGGATAGGACCATACTCGGGATCGGGATCGTGGGGAAGTACTACTTGATTGTTTCTACCAACTTAAAGCCCCAGTATGATTCCGTTTATGCAGAAATACCTTTTTTGGTAACTTCCATTATCTCCGTTACTAATCCTTTGTGTATCTTGGTGTTCCTAACCGTCCACTCATTTTTGCTCGATCCCCGGTATGGTAATACATACAATATAATAGAATAGTTAAAACAAAACTCCAGCCAGTTGATCTTTTCTACCCGCTTCAAACCGTGATGACTAATCAACCAACCTTGGGGTAATTTCTCTTTTTTTGCTTAGCTCTTGTACATAGGGAATGAGTCTCAACCTTTTTACTGCTAATTTCTAAGCTGTTTTGTTTCACTCATATAACTATCTGGTTTAGGTCATCACCCCGAATGACGAATAAAAAAAAAGAATCTCTATTCACTCCATTCAACTTCTTTCCTAGAAAAAATGAGGTAAAAGTTCATGCCCCAACGAATCACACGTAGAGATATTGATAACACACATGGAGTTAATGGTATTTCATAACTAATCGATTGAGCAGCAGCTCGTAGACCACCCAAAAAAGAATATTTATTATTTGAACCATATCCTGACATAAGAAGTCCAATAGGAGCAATACTTGAAATAGAAATCCATAAAAAAACACCTATACTGAGATCAGCTAAAACAAGACGATATCCAAAAGGAATTACTGAATAACTTAGTAAAATGGATATGACTGCTATAGAGGGTCCGAGACTGAATAAAAAAAAATCTCCTCTAGATGGGAGAAGATCCTCTTTAAAAAGGAGTTTTGTCCCGTCTGCTAGAGCTTGAAGAATTCCCAAAGGACCCGCGTATTCGGGTCCAATACGTTGTTGTACCCCCGCAGATATTTTTCTTTCTAACCACACAATAACTAGTATTCCTATCGTGATTCCCAATACAGGAGTAAAAATAGGGACAAGCAACCATATAAGACCATAGACCCCTTTTAAGGATTCCAATCTGGAAAAAGAATTGATAGCCTGTAATTCTGTCGTATCAATTATCATATTAACGATCAACTTCTCCCATAATGATATCTATACTACCTAGTATCGTCATAATATCAGCCAATTTCATTCTTTTAACTAACTGAGGAAGAATTTGCAAATTGATAAAACCCGGAGGACGAATTTTCCATCTCCAAGGAAAAGCACTATGATCCCCTATCAGAAAAATCCCCAATTCCCCCTTTGGGGCTTCTACTCTCACATAAAGTTCTTGTTTCGACAATTCAAAAGTAGGAGATGTTTTTTTGCTAATAAATCTATAGTCAAAATCATTCCAATCGGAATCCCTTGCTTTATCAAAGCGTCGGGCTTCTAAATTTTCATAGGGCCCTCCCGGAATTCCTTCCAAAGCTTGTTGAATTATTTTTATGGATTCTGTCATTTCACCGATTCGGACTAAGTAACGGGCTAATGAATCCCCTTCTTTTTGCCATTGTACTTCCCAGTCAAACTCGTCGTAACACTCATAATGATCGACTTTACGAAGATCCCATTGTATTCCGGAAGCTCGTAGCATTGGTCCTGATAAACCCCAATTTATTGCCTCCTCTCCACCAACAACGCCTACCCCCTCAACGCGTTCTAAAAAAATTGGATTTTGCGTAATAAGCTTTTGATATTCAGCAATCCCGGTTAAAAAATAATCGCAGAAATCTAAACATTTATCTATCCAGCCATGAGGTAGATCAGCAGCTACTCCTCCGATACGAAAAAAATTATGCATCATTCGCATACCTGTGGCAGCTTCGAATAGATCATATATCAATTCTCTCTCTCTGAAAATATAGAAGAAAGGAGTCTGCGCACCTATATCCGCCATAAAAGGGCCAAGCCATAATAAATGAGAGGCTATACGACTCAGTTCCAACATAATGACTCTGATATAACGGGCTCTTTTAGGAACTTGAATATTTCCCAGCTGTTCTGGTCCATTTACCGTTATTGCCTCGGTAAACATAGTAGCTAAATAATCCCAACGTGTTACATAAGGCAGATATTGGATAATTGTTCGGTTTTCCGCTATTTTTTCCATCCCTCTGTGTAAATAACCCAATATAGGTTCACAGTCAATAACGTCTTCACCATCTAGAGTAATGATGAGTCGAAGAACGCCATGCATCGATGGGTGGTGAGGACCCATATTGACTATCATGAGGTCTTTTCTTGTAGCTGATACAGTCATATTTTTTCCCCGATTCATTATTCCATGAATTGCTGAAAACGAAACAAAGTTCATAAAAATTCAAGATCTAATAAATCAAATAATTCAAACGAAATCTGAAAATTAACTTAACTAGTCTTTGGCTCCCGAATATCCAACCGACCAATTAATTCTTTATAACGTATTCTATTTTTTTTTACAAATAAGCCAGCAACCGTTGCCGTTTTCCCAGAGTTTTCCCTAGACCTCTCTGAGATAAAAAGTCTTTTTTGTGCTATTCCAAATGGAAAGTGAGTCTGCGCAGTTTATTGGTGAAACTGAATACTTGGAATTCAACGGACCCCTTAGTTTTATTCTTTTTCTTCTTGCGAAATAACCGAGATGAATGCTTTTTTTCTCATAAAAAGAGCGCTTCTCCCTTTTTTCTTTTAGAC
>JAJJMC010023259.1:0-13452 GCA_023531435.1 Papaver californicum
AGTGGTAAAAAGTGTTCGATTCTCGAACTTGTGAAGGTAATGATTTTAGAAAATAATAAACTTAATCTAATTAAATAAAACAAAGCAAAATAAACTAGAGATGTTTTTAGAAAATATGGAGAAAACCAGGAATCAGGATTCAGTTATTTCCCACAACTATGTGATTAATCATGTAATTCTTTTTAAACAAATTAAGCTCAGATATTGCCAAAATAGGTTTTTATGCAAACAAGCATAGGTAAATCATAAGCATGGAACATCAATGGTCGTCAACCCAGCATGATCCATCAAACAAAAACACCACTACTGAATGAAAACCGTTTTTTCTATTTCGAAACTATGCAATTTAATAGATAAAAAATTATAAATAAATTAAATAAAATACACTTACCACATAAAATTGAGAGAAAAACATCCTCCATCATCCCAGTAAAGGAACTTAGCTCATGATGGAGAAAACTTGCTCAAAAGATCTTTTCATTGCTCAAAATATTGATTACAAGGAGAATATGATTGCACACAGTCGATTAGATACGGCTATAAGTGTTGCTGGAAACACTTCAGCCCGTAACAGAAAACAGTTCAAAAGAATACGCAATAAGAAACAGTTTTCTGGTGCGTTTTGAAATAAAGTACGGTTTCTGTTTTAATGAACGACGGTTTCATGTTTTAATGAACGACTGTTTTCTGGTGTAGCCTGCTTAGTGTTCTTCTTGGCAGCAGCAGAAATTTTGTTCGTCTGTTAGCTTTCGTCTCGTGATTTCAAGAAATTCTAAGCTTCCCCCAATTGATTCTCCCTCCACCCAATTGATCATAACCTCTATTTATACTATCCCAATCCTCAAATCACTTTAAAAACTTCCTCAAATTCTTCTTTGATCACCGATTAGAATTTTCCAAAAAAACTTGATTTTCTTTCCTGATTTTGATTCTTGATTGTTAAATGGGGAATCACGTTGATCTCTTTCTCTTTATAGTTCTTTACCAACAATTCTAACTTCTTAGTTTAGGAAATTTCCAAAGAAGATGCAAGTTTCCAAATTTCAACCCAATTTCCTAATTCACGCTGCATGAAGAATAAAAATTCTTCTTCCCGCCCAAATTTTCAATTTGAATTTTGGGTGCATTAATCCTTGGGTGCCTTTATAAATCAATTGGGGTGCCTTAATCCAATGTGAAGGTGCCTTTAACAATTCTCCAAAAATACCTAAAAAGCAATAAAAACCATAATAAGTACAAAAATAAAATACCAACAATATATAAAATTGAGATTAAATTGGACACAAAAATGTGTCTATCATTCAACCACGATAGTCAGAATCTATCAAAGTTCAAATACATGAAAAGATTTAAAAGACGAATATGGAGATGATGAAGTTTGGGCATGCTGACTAAGGTGAATGGTGTTTCCCATATCTGTCTGTAGGTCATTGACAGGATTTGAATCCTAATGGATTGAGATACACTCCCACTGGTCTTAATACTAATATCAATATCGACTCAACTGGTATATACAAGGGTCCCAGTGATCGATTTATTAAAAATAAAACAATTATTAAATATACTGACAACATGATTGGATCAAATTTAATCCAAGCGCATGCTCCTTATCAACATCTTACATGATAATTCTAATGGATCCTGCGTTCCACGCTTGCTTACGCGACGGAGACAGGGAGAACGCACACATATTGCTATCAAAGTGTCAATATTCGAATTTTTTTTGGTCCGAATAACAATCTAATAATTTTAAACACTCTACTCCATCCTAGCGGCGATAATAATTCGATATTGGTGCCCCACCAAATCATTTAGAGAACACAAAATTACAAAAATAAAAACAGAAGGTGATATAGTCGAGATAGACTCCGAGATATGGTGACGACTATCATGTTATTTCTAACACCTGAACTCTGTCCTTTTATGAATAAACCATTTAGATGGGAACACCAATTCTTATAGAAAAAGAGCTAAGTTTTCATCTATCTAGAATGGTTAGTGTCATACTGAATTGTTCACAAGTTTCTAGACTTTGGAGTTTCAAATTTCACTAAAAGTTTCTCCCTTACCCCCAAACTTAAATTTAACACTTTCCTCAATATTCTAAAGATGAATGATTAAATACATAAACAAGGAAAAACTGTAACCAATCGAAGGAAAGGAGTTAAGGAAATATATTACCGTATCACATGAACATGGGTTACCTCCCAATAAGTGATAAGTTTAAAGTCTTCAGCCAGACTAAGAAAGAATTAGTCACCTTATAAAATCATATATCAATAGCGGAACAACTGTGGGTCATCTGAACCAAATAGTGTTATCACAAATAAAAGGAAACTGCAACATGCCAAGAAAATGAACAAACCGAGCACACCCTTATCTAGTTTTCTGTTTAAAACAACTACATCTAGTTGTGGTTCAGGTTCAGGCTCTATAAAAGGGTCCAAATGAAATATTTTCGTGGGCTGGATTTCCTCGTAGGTAGGATCAACATGACCAGGTTGTAAAGTCTGGAGTAACTCAACTAAGAACTTAGAAGCACATAATAATAACCTGAATAATTGTGGATCTTCAAAGTCAATCAAATTGGACTCACACAATTGACTACTATGAAGGTGGTCATTCTTAACCAAATGTGTCTTCTAATTTCCTAAAGTAATTAGGCTTAGTCTCAAAACTTAATAACTGACACATTTGAAATGCATACGTTCCCACATATGGAAGAAAATATTTTGGTGGGAAAAAAAAGTCAATCTTGGTATTATCGCCTAGGTAAACCACATCGACCAAAGGATGGGTTTTTAACAACTGAACTTCTTTCGGGATATCAACAGGCTCATGAAATCTAGTTTGAAGATGATTTTGTAAAATGGTAGAGGTGCATATGTCAAGTCCAAGTGAGGGACTTTAAGCAGGGATACTGGACAATCACAAGAATCATCGGTACCCCCAAACTTAGGGTGAACATTACTTTCAGATGGACTAAAAACTATTTGTTGGATTGTAGAGTCCTTAAGGTCATAACTACACTCAACTTCCTCTATAGAAGGAAATAAGGTGGAATTATCAACTGGTAGAAGTTCAAACTTAGTTTTCCATACATTATAAGTGTCCATCAAAGGTGCAGAATCTAATAAAGCATTCACCTCATTAATCACACTATCATCATCAACGTCAAATCTAAAGTGGGATAGGCATTTCTCTAATGGATCTTCTAAAAAAGTGTTTGGTAATGACTCCTGAACTAATGTTCCTATCATGTTCACCTATTCACTGCACGTGTCATCTAGCTCAGGTGGTTGGTTATTAATATTGAAAATATTCAGCTCAATAGTCATACTACTAAAAGATAATTTCATAATACCATTTCAAAAGTTAATGAACGCATTAGATGTAGCTAAAAATGGGCGACCTAATATCACAGGTATCCGATTCTGGGACAGGGACAGGTTGGGTATCAAGGACAACAAAATTTACGGGATAAATAAATTTATCGACCTCAATAAGAACATCCTTTATGACACCACGAGGAATTTTCACAGACCTATCAGCTAACTGCAGTGTCATCTGAGTAGGTTTCAAATCACCAAGTCCTAGCTGGAGGTACACATGGTACGGAAGTAAGTTCACACTGCATCCTATGTCAAGTAATGCTTTCTCAACACGGTAGTTACCTATTGTGCAAGAAATGGTTAGGGAAACTGGGTCTTTGTACTTACGAGTTGTATTGTTCTGGATAATTGAACTCACATGACTAGCTAAAAAGGTTTTCTTTGGTACACTAAGCTTTCTCTTTCGCGTACACATATCCTTAAGGAACTTGGCATAAGCAGGAATCTTCCTAATTGCATCTAATAATGGAAGGTTGATCGTGACTTGCTTAAAAACCTCCAATATATCGTTAAAGTTGGATTCCTTCCTTTTTGGTGCTAACATTTGTGGGAACGGGGCTCTGGGCACAAAATCTGGCTTATGAGGAGCTACATCGGGTTCTTTAGAGACTTTATTAGTCTCTTCAGCTACTGACTCAGAAGGGTGAACCGCAGTATGTTCACTATCAGACATAGTTACCTTGTTGTCTACCACTTTACCATTCCTAAGGGTTCTAATTGCATTCACATAATTTGATGATTTCTCACCAGAAGATACTTCATGAACTTCTCTAGGATTGGGTTGGGTCTGGCTAGGAAACCTACCTTTTCCCCTTTCTCTCAAAGACTCAGCGATTTGACCAACCTGGGTTCGTAAAATCATTAATAGCCTGAGTTAGCCTGGATCATCTTTTTCTTGTCTTCTAAATTTTGTTCAACTGATTGCTGAAACTTTGAAGTGTTAAGAGATAAAAAGGTGAGAGACTTTTCTAAACTCATGATCTTCTTATCTGACTGGTTCTGAAATTGTGCTGGTCCTGAAGGATTATTAGTATAACCAAAACCTGGTGAACATTAGAATTAGTAGACTGACCTTGATTCTGGCCCTTATACCAAGAAAGGTTAAGATGGTTTCTCCAACTAGGGTTATAGGTTTCTGAATAAGGGTCAAACTTCTGATGATTACCAAATCTAGTGTTATTATAAAGGGCATGAGCTTGCTCTTCAACAGTCTGTCCTTCCCAAAAAGGCTTGGGATCAATTCCACAACTAGATTGACTCAATTCTAAAGCTTCTAACCTTTTAGATATAGCTGCTATTTGGCATATGATTCAAAAGATCCTTCTACCCTATTTATATTTCCTCTAATTAGAAGAATTTTTTTCTGGGGCTCCCTACTGTTTTCCCACTGTTGGGTTTTTTCGGCGATCTCATTCAAAATCACACCATCGACAGTTTTATTTTCAAACCCACCTGTGCATAAAGACTCAACCATAGTTGTTGTCGATAAAACTAAACCCTCGTAGAGGATCTGAACTAGCCTTAGTTTTTCTAAAAAATGATGAGGACATTGTGATAATAAGTTATTGAACCTTTTCTAAATACCTATATAAAGATTCTCCCTCTTGTTGAGCAAATGTGCAAATTTAATGCCTAATAGATGATGTTTTGTGCCTAGGGAAAAACTTCTGGAAAAAGGAAGATGTAAGTTGTTCATAGGTTTCAATTGACTCGGAAGTCAAACTATATAGCCAAGATTTGGCTTTGTTTCTTAGTGAAAAAGGAAACAGTCTAAGTTTCAATGATTCATCATCTAGGTCCTTAATCCTGATGGTACTACATATTTCCTCAAAATCCCTAACATGGAAATATGGGTTTTTATTTTCTTTCCTTTGAAGATTGGGAGCATCTGTATGGTCCCAGTTTTCAACTCATAATTTGCTTCTAATTTGATATATGATGGGCAAGAAATCCTAGTCGGGTTCAACAAAGCTTTTAAAGTTTCCATTGTTGGCGCTATCAAAGGTCTAGAAGTAACTTCTTGACACACTTTCAAGTTCTCAAAATTGAAATTTCCAAAAACAGGGCCCTCAAAAGAAGAATCTTCGAGGTCCTCGTTTCCAGGGACAAAACTACTAGGTTTTTCACTAATCAAACGACCTAGAGTGTCTCTTTTCCAAGCTCGCTCAGTGATGATTTCGAGTGTTGTTGGCATACACTAAAAGGAACAAATAAAAAATAAAATAAGTCCTAATTGAAAGGGAATTCTAAACAATCACAAGCAAGGCTGACTCAACCAAATCAAACCTATTAAATCTAGCAAACAAAAAACATGATGGCTCCACTTAGATTGTTTCTAGACCAGCTAATATTCATTCGAAAGGAAACTAGTTACAGTTTTAACAAACCTCTTAGAACGATCCGAATTAGATTAAGTCGAACAAAAACAGGATAAGCTCTAATGAGCTTTGATAACCCTGTCTCTTTGGCAACTTTTGCTTGGGTTACAAGGAGGCTCTAATCAACTTAAAATAATCTTCCTGAACTTTGAGTTAGGCTAACAGAGTAACCAATACAGTCCTTTTGAAGGAGTTTCCTATAAGCTCGTTACCCCATCATTATCTTTTTAGTCAAATTTTAAGCTTAGGTTCGCATTTGGTAACGTGTTCCTAAAGCGGGCAAGAAGGAACCGGTGATGAAATCCGAGTCCTTATCTTGTATGGCCAGTTCTTTCCCTTTACTAGAAAAATAATTCCGAAATCAGTTCCTCAACATATATGCATACGAAGGAATATAGTAAACCCACTTGCATGGGAATCGTGGGTTTATCGAGTCTTACCTCCCGTACCAGACGGGGGATAAATCCGTTGTAGTCGACTCGGGCCACCGACTCTTGTGTCAGTGTACGAACCCGAGGGGCCAAGACAATATCGTAATCGTCTTCCTTTCCTGTTGCAATTTATATTTAAATTACCCTTCCGTAGGGTTTAACAATAATAATAATGTCTAAAGTCCCAAAATAAAGTCCAAAAGTGTCCAAAAATAAAAGAAAAAATTACAGGAATAATCAAAGATTTTCTAATACAATTTTCTAAAAAGAGAAACAAATAAAACCTAACAAATAAAAATAAAATCTGATTAAAAATAAAATTCTTTGTCTTCTCTTCCGTTCTTTTAGTTTTAACTTTAACTCCAAGTCTTTAATCACCAAAGTATTTGGCTCAATTTCTTTTTAATCCAAAGTATTCTTTGGTCGTTCGAGACGCTTATAAGTGTTGTGAACTTATTTAAGTGTTTCGAAAACCCTAAATTGATTTTTTTCCTCCATTCACATTAATTATCTCTTTAAGAAAGGATTAATATGACTGAAGCTATGTTTAGCTAGTAGAAGCAATGAAATTGTGTCTGGCATAATTTTAACTTTGAATCTAAGCACTGCTGTGGTACTTTAATCAAATAGATTCATATGTAATCTCCTATTAAAACTATATAGGTATTTTAGTGAGTCAATTTGACACAAGGTAGTTTTTGGGAATCCAGTTACGAAATATGGCACCAAATAATACTCAAATTGCTTTATACTAGTGGTGATGTAGTTTTTGAATAGTAAAAGATTCGATACTCAGACTTGTAAAGATTTGATTTTTAAACTTAATTTTTAAAACTAAAAATAAAGAAGATTAAAGTAAAATTGATTTCAAATTATGGGAAGGACTGAGACTAAGGATTCCACCATTAGCCAATTTTTTCAAGTGATAAAAATCTTGCAACTCATATATTCAATTTATTCAAAATATTTCCAAAGTTATATTTTCAAAATAATAGCTGTAAATCGAAAGTATGAGACATCAAAAGCTCTAAACTCAGCATGACCCATCAAAAAAAACACAACTAATTGATAAAAACCATTTTTTTTCAAATTTAATTCAAAGCAAATAATAATAAAAGAATTGCATAAAAATAATAAAATAAGATTTACCACTTTATTATTTGAAAAATGGCTTCCTCCGTTGCCTCAGTGATGGTGTTTATCTCATCATGTTGGAAAAACTCTCATAATAATTGTTCATAGCTCAAAAAGTGTTTACAATGAAGAAATAAAAAGAACACAAAAGATTTAATACGAATATAAGCGTTACAGACTGTGTTCTCTGTGTGGCTGAGAAAAAAAGACAGCTACAGAAAGAACAGACGATGGACACTGTAGAAATTTTGGAGAATAAGCAACGGAATCAACGACTGATTTCTCTAGCCTTATGTTCTTCGTGTTCTTCTTCACCAGCAGAATTCTTTTTTTCTCCTCAAATTTTTTGGTTGTCTCTCGCTTAATTTTTCTTCGATCTCTTTGCTATTTATAGGTTTGGGGAACCCTAATACATCATCCTTAATCGATAAGGACTCAAATCTTCATCCAAATCCAACTCAAATTACTTGTAAATCCAAAATAGACTCTAATTCCTTTTTCCGGCTTGACTTGAATTTTGCAGCCATTTCTTTCGCATGAATCACCCATTCTGACGTGTGTTGATCATCTTTTGATTGTTTCTTCTCTTGGGTAACTCAAAAACACGTTCTAAATCCCTTTAAATTCGGTTCAAAACTAATCCAAAAGTTTTCTCTCGCGTAACTTTTTCTTCCCACCATTTTTCGTTTTTCAAATCAAAGAGAAGAGGGTGCCCGTAATCCAACTGGTGGGTGCCTTTATTAATTTAGCTGGGTGCTCTTAGCAATTTTTCTTGGTGCCTTTATCACTTTTTGAGCCGATTTTTCGACAAATATTTATTTCTCAAAAATATCTACAAAGACATAAAAACCCATAATAAGTACAAAATCAAGCACTAGTAAAATAGAGAATTGAACACAATTTAGACACAAAAATGTGTCTATCAAGTGGGCAATCCATCTAGGAGCTTGAGATTTTATGCAAAAATCATAAAATATATGGGAAAGTCGTAGCGAGTACCAGTGTTGTTCTGATGATTTTGTACAGTAATGAATGTTGATTCAATTCATTAATTTTGATCATATATGTAGATTGCCATACATATAGAGAGAAGGCATGGATAAGTACCTAAGAGAGGACAAGGATAAATGCCTCCTTTTGCAAAATCTTAAAATTTAATATTTATCAGACTCGAGTCTTCGGAGATAACTTTACTATTTTATCCTCTTCAAGAACCCACCATCTACACATGCATATCCTTAATTTCATACTTATGAACTGGAAATCTTTATGCACTATTATTCTCAGCATACCCAATGAAAATAAAATCCATTGTTTTGGTCCTATCTTGACCCTTTTAGGAAGCGGTACTGTTACCTTTTCCAAGCACCCCCACGTTTTAATTATTTAGATGAAGGATTTCTGACTTTCCATAATTCATATGGTGTTTTATCCTTTTTCTTGTGGGGTACCTTATTCAAGATGTAATTTTCTATAAGCAAAGCTTCCCCCCCACAAGTTATCAGGTGCTCCATAAGTTATTAAAATAACATTCATCATCTCTTTTAAAGTACGGTTCTTGCGGTTAGAAATACCATTGGAGTACGACGAATATGGAGGCGTAGTTTGATGAACGATTCCATTTTGTGCACAAATCTCATCTAAAGTAGATTTATACTTAGTGCCTTTATCGCTTTTCAGAATTTTAATTTTTCTATTTAGTATTCTCAACTTCATTCTTATAAAATTGAAATTTATCAACCGTTTCATCTTTACTTCTTAATAAGTAAACATGACAAAACCTTGTATTATCATCTATGAAAGTGACAACTTAATTTTTATCACCCCTGGTTTGTACTATTCTTAAATCACACAAATCTGTGTGAATATTAAATCCAAGGGATTTGTATCTGTTGATGGTGGATTTTTTACAAAGGAGAAAATTGTAATATTGCCTTTGCTCAGCTAGAGAAACATAAATATATATATATATAAAATTTCTGACCCGGCATAAGAATTATAAATACATATTTTTATCCTACATTCTGCAAGATAATTAGGAATGCATATTCAGCTCATAGCTGCATTAACCTTGAAGCTTTTTTATAAATGTACGTGCCTCCGAAATTTCAGGGCTTTACCCAACTAAACCTTTGTTATTTCATGTGTATCCATGTAAATTATTTGTATTAATTAGAACATGTTGATATACAAAATTGCGAACATTCAAAATAGAGGCTAATTGCAGAGTCACATCAAGCATTGTCTAAGTTGCAAACTTCCACGATTGAATCTCTTGAGAATGTTCTGTATGCACTGCATAAAAGTTAAGCATAAAATGAGAAACCCTATCCATGATCCCAACACCAATGAGTAGCACACACATGTGCCAAGAGGCCAGGAAAAGCCAACAAAGCCAACTAAGTCAACAACCAACAAGCTAAGGGATAATAAGTTAGCACCAGCGCTAACATCGGCGCTAGCAGCAACGCTTGGAAAGCACTAGCGTTAGAGTTAGCAACAACGCTTGGCTAGCACCAGCGCTAAGCTAGCGCCTTTCCCTCTTTTCTTTCATTTGTGAGTTTCTCCACCCTTGATTTCACTAGCACCATCTTCACTTGCCCATGCTAGCACAACTACATGTTCCAAACATGCTACAAATATGCTCTTTCCATGATTGGAACCAACTCATTACAAACTCACATGCTTTGAGTCCATGACTCCAGTAACTTCTACGAGAAATCAAAACTTGGATAAGAAGGCTTGGCCTTTGGCGCATATTCGGGAAAATGTCCCCTTATCCAGGCTTGCATAAACATAACAAGGATAAAAGAATTTATCTTGGCATGACCATTAAAAACCCTCATGTCACGAATGAAAGTATCCAAATGAGAGTATAAAGATCCTAGAAACAAATTACCAAGAAGAAGGGTCTTTCCACCGGTAAGCACAACAACAAACGGAACAAGTGCAAACTTCAATTGACCTCCAGGAGAATCTTCGAACATGTCTCTGGAAAGCCAAAGTACAAGGAACCCAACAATGCATAAGGGATCATCAACAACAAGGCCGTCAACACTTGTACTTCCATTCCACCAGTAGTCAACTCAAGCCGAATAAATATTGTTATTGTAACGACTAGACTTCTGTAGATCTTCTATTTTCTGAACAAGGATTGTACCATATTTCTTCTCCTCCTCCGACCATTCAAGTGGAATGCTACCAGCAACGGGCAGTTACAGCAATACTTCCACGTCCTCCAAAGTGATTGTTAACTCACCCCAAGCGCATGTTGCTGAATGGGCTGGACCGCACCAACGAGAATCAAATTCAAGCAGACCCTTTGTGTCCTTGTCAATGCTCAAAGTCTCAGACATTTGCACAACGTGGTATATCCTAGGATTTTCTAAAACCAGCTTCACCTGAGGATTCTTCAACATAACTCTAGACGATCCTTTCCAATCTTACTGAGGAGTCTAGAATATCTTAAAATGAACAAATGAAGTAATGTATACTCCTATATGCAAACAACACCTGAAAAGAGCCTGTGAATAAATACTATGAGGCTGAGGAGCGCTATTGATGCTCGGAATAAAATTGCCAACATAGCCAGGGTCAGCATCTTCTTCAACAACACCATCAAAAATCTTATCATAGATGCTAGGGACATCGTCTAGAGAAATAACATTAGAGATTTTGCTTCCGCCACGACTAGAAGAAGTGGTGGCATTATCTTCATGATCGTTTGACATTTACAGTGGGTTTGAATAACATTCACGTCAACTACTAGGCAATCATGCACAAGGTTTGGTTCTATTTTATACATATATATATAGTATTGATATGAAAATACATGCTTATATATATATATATATATGTATATCAAAACTAGCATCTAGGAAATTGCTACAAACCCTAGCGTACCTGGTTAAATCTTAACAACGCTGCAGTAAAGCCAATGAAGTATTATCACAATCAGAGACAACAATTGTGGAGTTGGAGTTCATCCGCAAGAAGACTGTCAAGAGAAGATCATTATCAAATCAATAACATGCTTATGCAACTAAGTAAGCAATGATAATGGAGCTAGTGAGTTCATACTCACATTTAAAAAGAAAGAGGTGAGAAATATGTGAGCAAGTGTTCACGTAAAAAAAAAAAACTTTTCACGTGGATAACTCACGTAAAATAAAATAAAAAAATGTAACTGAATTTGGTCGGAATTTGGTCGGAATTTTTGCCGGTGGTGATTGGCTGGTAAGGTCACCGGCAGGAAGAAGGTGTTGATGTCGCTGAGAGAGAGGGAGAGATGGTGATCGGTGATGGAGAAACAAAAATAATAATAGGGTTATCTCCCTTGTATAGTATTTGGTTTCCAAATTTAGGTCAACAAGGGTTTCCTCTTTGACGCCATGGTATCGTGCTGCACACGGGTCAATTGTGGTCTCTCCATCATACAAGTCAGCCATGCCTCGCTAGCTTACACTCTCCAAACGATGCTCTATCACTTGCAAGCACTATTACATCAACCATTATCCCTTCAACAATTGTTTGACATCAATGGAGAGTCACCAAATCAAAATTCCTGGTAATATGTTGATTTATTTTGCTTATGTTAGTAAAAAAAAAATCACCATCTAGTGCTTACCTACAGTTCCACTCTAAGCAGGGGACTTAATGTTGATGGTGGATTTTTTACCAAGGAGAAAATTGTAATATTGCCTTTGCTCAGCTGCAGAAACATAAATATTTATGTTTAAAACTTCTGGCCTGGCATCATAATTATAAATACATACTGCTATCCTACATTCCGCAAGAGAATTGGAAACGTATATTCATCTCACAGTTGCATTAGCCCTGAAGCTCTTTTATAGATGTATGCGCCTTCGAAATTTCAAGGCTTTACCTATCTAAATCTTCGTTATTTCATGTGCATCCATGTAAATTATTTGTATTAATCAGAGCATGTTGATTATACAAAATTGCGAACATTCAGAATAGAGGTTATGCCATATTTGAATAAAAATGCTAATTTAATTGCAGAGTCACATCAAGCATTGTTTCAAGTTGCAAACTTCCACGGCTGAATCTCTTGAGAATGTTCTGCATAAACGTTAATCATAAAATGCTAACATTAAATATCATACAATTGAGAAACCCTAAACAGGCCATAAATATGGCCACGACATTAATGAATGCCAAAGATAGTGGTTGATCGAGGTTTTAAACTCGTCAAAAATATAGTTCTTACTTTCTTACACTAATAAATAAAATAATGATAAAAGGGTTTGTTCCTAAGAGAGAGTTGAGTTAAAATTGTCAATAAATTTCTGAAAATAAAACTAATGCAAAGATATTAAACAAGTAAAAGAATGCAAATATGAGGATGTGAATGATTAAGGATTCTTTATCTACTAGTGAACATGAGTACAAGTGAAATCTTCTTCAAAATACGTTTACTAAAAATCCTAGACAAGTTATGAGTTCACCTTAGTAAAAGAAATTAAGTTATCCATGACCGTTTTTATGGAGAAACTGTCACCTTAGTAAAAGAAATCAAGTTATCCATGACAGTTTTTATGGAGAAACTGTCACCTTAGTAAAAGAAATTAAGTTATCCATGACAGTTTTGGAGAAACTGTCACCTTAATAAAAGAAATTAAGTTATCCATGACAGTTTTTATGGAGAAACTGTCACCTTAGTAAAAGAAATTAAGTTATCTATGACAGTTTTTATGGAGAAACTGTCACCTTAGTAAAAGAAATTAAGTTAGCCATGACAGTTTTAGTTAGAAAATGTTATTATATATTGTCAACAATGACAGGTTTATGAAAAAACTGATACTAATAGTTATGATTCTGTGATAGTTTCTTATAGACCCTTTCGTAACAGAGCCTTTAATGACAGTGCAATAATTTTTTAAAACTGTCACATAAGTATTTTGGTGGCAGTTTTGAACTGTCACGGAAGCCCAAATTTGTACTAGTGAGTGGTAAAAAGTGTTCGATTCTCGAACTTGTGAAGGTAATGATTTTAGAAAATAATAAACTTAATCTAATTAAATAAAACAAAGCAAAATAAACTAGAGATGTTTTTAGAAAATATGGAGAAAACCAGGAATCAGGATTCAGTTATTT
>JAJJMC010023260.1:0-13382 GCA_023531435.1 Papaver californicum
ACTACTTAAACTTAGGAAACAGTTAGCTGATTATAATGAATCGAATAGGAAAAAGAAACCTTTCCCTATTTTTATCCAAAATTGATGACATTTCTATATGCCCAAAAGAGGAGAAAGAAGCCCAGATATTAATAGGAGGATAATGTGCAACCTTATATTCACAGATTAAATACTCTACCTTATATCTATGCCATATTACTCTAATCTCCTTAATTTAATAAATTTAATATTTAGTCAAAGTCTTTCAGAACATATGTTGTTTTGTCCATTCAAGTCCAAGTATTGTTGAATCTGCAACAATGAAAAATGCTAAACAGAAGAAAATGTTAAGGTTAATGAAATCGATGTATTGATATCACACAATGGACAGAGCCACCTGCTCAGCAAATTGTCCTTAACACAATAGTCCGCGGGTACTCCTCAATAATGAGAGATGCTATACCCCCACAACGGAGATGTGTCCAGGATAGAACTGCCCGTTATGACTTGTATAAGCACAGTACATATCACCCTCAAGAACTTAACAGCAAGATAGATGTGGAAGGGAAATAAACAAGGAGTGCGTAAAACAAAGCAAGAAGAGAGGAAAAGAAGACATGATAGTAGTTGCTTCTGGAGTAAGTTGGAATGAAGAAATTTGTTTTCTTTTATAGGCAAAAATAGCTTTAATGACAATCAATTCCGCGCATGAAGCACGGACATAACGTTTGAAATTCAATTTTGTGCATGATGCACAGACATAATGGTTAAAACGGAATTAAAACGGCCAAAATTATTCAATCCTTAATTCACCTTAAATCTCGCTGGGTCAGACGCCCCCCACATTTAAAACAAACTTTAATTTAGTTTTAAATTATTTAAGGAAATAATTTAAAATAATTTATCCAAAAAAATAAGTCTTGGTTGACCCGCAGCCGCAGCCACGCCCGCACCCGCAACCACACTCAAGCCCGTAGCCGTAGCCGCAGCCACACCCGCACCCGCAACCGCAAGCGCAAACCCGAGCCCCAGCCCGACCCGAACGACCGACCGATCGGACGGACGGCGGCGTGTGTGCTTCGGTGCGAAGCACCGCACGTGTGTGAAAAGTATGGTTGCACCAACTAGCTCATATCCTTAGTCCTCTCCCAACCACAAAAGAGTCGAAACCCCTAAGGGGCCACCCTTAGGTGCAAATTTCTAAGTAATATGGAGAGGAAACATCTTTAGTTTCTCCAATGTGGGACTAAAAGTTCATTCACAAAAGTGAAAATGTGCTAGTTTTCCTTAGTGACCCCTTGGTCCTAAGCCCATTTATCCAAGACTAAGAACAAAACATTTATTAAATAAAGCCCATTTTCTCTAACAATCCCCCACATGAATGAAAACCCGATGAAAATCAGAAATCATAAGCGAGAAATACCACTATAGACAATAGGTGTCCATAAGGTCTTGAACCTTTGCTTAGTGGGAAATTACCGAAAATACTTGATGGACAGTGAACGCGATGTCTTGAACTGCCATCGTTTGGTGTAGTTCATCAATAACTTCCACGCGTGATATCACTCTAGGTGCTGTCAAGTTCATGTTGTTGTGTCCATTTTGGCCCTGGACGTATCCGTTTCTCAGAATGTTCTAGAGAATCAGCTCAATTCTCATAGGAAGCGGCCCACTTCCTAATTCAGATAGGTGAATTCTATCAAGAGTGTTTAATGCTACACCCTTTTCAATATTAAATTGAAACTATAAAACTCATTAAGACTTAATAAAAAGTCATCCTTCACATGTAGTCACACTATCATGTCTACACCATAGGGAAGGGACAGAGAATGAAATTTTATGATAGTGTTTCCTTTAACCCACCACAAATTAGTTGTCTCATTCAAAACCTTGATCTTAGGATCTCCAGTCAGCAAGGTTGAGTATCCTTCATGGAAAGTTTATTTGATAAGCTTAAGCCCCATCCCCCTCGATGCATTACTAACTATCTCCTTTGACAAACTTTTTATCAAAGGGTCCGCGATATTCTCCTTAGACCTCACAAAGTCAACAGAAATAACGCCAGTTGAGATTAGTTTTTTTAGGGAATTATGTCTTCTACGAATGTGTATAGACTTCCCATTACAGTTGTTGTTTTTAGCATTAGCTATTGCAGCTTGAATATCACAATGTATAGATATAGCTGGCACAGGACTATGCCAAAGAGGAATGTCTTCTAAAAAGTATCTTAGCCAAGCGACTTCCTCTCCTGCTTTATCTAACGCAATAAACTCCAATTCCATAGTGGATCGAGTTATACATGTTTGTTTGGAACTCTTCCAAGATACAGACCCACATGCTAGAGTGAACACAAAACCACTCGTAGACTTAGACTCCTTTGAGTCTGATATCCAGTTTGCATCACAAACTCCTTCAAGGACCACAAGGTATCTCTCATAATTTAAACAAAAGTTCAAAGTGTACTTAAAGTACCTTAACACTCTAATAAGTTAATCCCAATGTTCTTGCCCTGGATTACAGGTATACCTCTTAACCTACTCACAACATAACACGTGATAAGCTGGTCTCGTACAATTCATCAAATGCATCAGACTTCCTATAACACGTGAGTATTCAAGTTGTGAAACTCCATTACCCTTATTCTTTTTGAGTCTACAACAAGGATCATACGGAGTACAAGCAGGTTTACTATCACACTGATTATATTTTTTAAGCACAGATTCAACCTAATGAGATTGACTAAGACTATATTCATTAGAATTTCTTTTAATCTTCATCCCTAAGATCACATCAGCGGGGCCTAAGTCTTTCATATCAAAGTTCTCATTTAGCATGTTCTTTGTGGAATTAATTACATCCATGTTTGTACCAAGTATAATCATATCATCAACATACAAGCATACAATCACACATGCACCATTCACAAGTTTAGTATAAACACACTTGTCAGATTCATTGATTTTAAAACCACTAGAAATCATCACATGATCAAATTTTTCATGCCACTGTTTAGGTGCTTGTTTTAAACCATACAAAGATTTTTTCAGTTTACAAACTTTGTTTTCATAACCTTTCACTACAAATCCCTCAGGTTGGTCCATATAAATTTCTTCATCTAATTCACCATTTAGAAAAGCTATTTTTACATCCATTTGATGTATCTCTAAGTTATGAATGGAAGCAATAGCAATTAACATCCTAATGGAAGTAATTCTCGTAACATGTGAATAAGTATCAAAGAAATCTACACCTTCTATCTGTTTATAGCCTTTAGCTACTAACCTAGCTTTGTATTTTTCCACAGTTCCATCTACCTTAAGTTTCCTTTTGAAGATCCATTTATAACCTATGGGTTTACACCCTAGAGGTAAATCTACAATCTCCCAAGTACCATTCTGTATAATGGAATCCATTTCACTAATGGCGGATTCTTTCCACCATGGAGCTTCAGAAGAAGTCATGGCTTCTCTATAAGTCTGTGGATCAGTCTCACCTAAGCATGTTATGAAGTTTGGACCAAAAGTTTTTTCAGTTCTAAGTCTTTTACCTCTTCTAGGCTCAATTCAAATTTATCTTCCTCTAAAGGTAATGTCTGACTAGTGGAAGGGACATCTAGGAGATCAACACATATCATGCGTGAATCAGATTTCAATGGAAAAATATTTTCAAAGAACACAGCATCCCTAAATTCCATAATAGTAATCACACATATTTCAGAAATTTCAAAACTTACAACCATAAATCTATATGCAGTAGTATGTTCAGGATACCCTATGAAGACACAGTCAATAGTTTTGGGTCCTATCTTGGTTCTCTTAGGTGGAGGAATGGAAACCTTATCCAAACACCCCAACACTTTAAAGTATGCATAAGAAGGTTGTCTACCTTTCTATAACTCATATGGAGTTTTGTCTGGTCCTTTAAAGGGTAATCTGTTCAAGACATAGCAAGCTGAGAGGACAGCCTCCCCCCACAAGTTTGCAGGTAATCCTGAACTAATTAACATGGCATTCATCATCTCCTTAAGGGTTCGGTTCTTCCGTTCATCCACACCATTAGATTGTGGTGAATAAGGAGGGGTTATTTCATGTATAATGTCGTGTTCTATGCAAAAATCTCATATAGGAATTATATACTCACCACCACGGTCAGACCTAATAGTTTTAATGGTAGCACTCATTTGGTTTTCAACTTCTAGTTTATACATCTTAAAGGATTCTAAGGCATCATCCTTACCTTTAAGTAAATATATATGGCAATACCTCGTACAATCATCTGTAAAAGTGACAAACCATTTCTTACCACCTCTAGTTTGAACTGATTTCATGTCAACTAGGTCTGAATGAATTAATTCTAAGGGTTTAGAATTTCTCTGAATATTTTTCCTGTAAGGTTTTTTAGCATATTTTGATTTTGCACATATTTCACATTTATTTTCATTATCCAAACTGAATTTGGGTATGCATCCTATGCTAGCCAGTTTATTCATTGACTTATAGTTTACATGTCCAAGTCTACCATGCCAAACATTCAAAGACCACACAAACATAAGCAGAAGAATCAATTTTATTCATTTCATTAGAGGTTATATTTAGTTTGTAGAGACCCTCAGTCTTATAAACCTTTCCTACATAATCCTCACCCTTAGTGACAATAACTTTCCTAGATTCAAAAATAAGTTTAAAACTCTTATCATCTAAAACACCACAAGATACAAGATTTTTGCAGATGTCCGTAACATGAAGAACTTCATTCAATGTGAGAGTTTTGCCAGAAGTGAGCTTTAGCCCAACTTTGCATTTTCCCGCAACCTGTGCTGCGGATGAGTTACCCATGTAGAGTTTCTCCCCTTTCCCTACCTTCTGATAGGAGGTGAACATATCTATGTTTCCAAAGACATGCTTGGTAGCACCAAAGTCTACCCACCAGTCTCTCACATTGGTTACCAAATTGACTTCAGACACCGTGCCAGAAAACTCGGTTTTGTTGTTTTCAACCAAATTAGCATTGTTTTTCTTATTATTAAAGTCCTTATGTTTTCTACATTGCATTGACATATGGCCAGGAGTTCCGCAAACATAACAGGCACCTTTAATTTTACCAATACCAGATTTGGGTTTCTGAAACATACATTTCTTATGATGACCAGGCTTAGGGTTGTGGTTGTTGCTGTTGCCCTTTTCAATATTGGAAGACTTGTGTTCAATTACATGAGCCTTGTTGGACATGTCCCTTGCAGAAATACGTTCTTGTCCTTGGAGAACAGTAATTCTTCTACTTGAATCTTCTTACCTAATTCAACCATAATGACTTCACCAGTTTCATGTCTCAATCTACGTTTGTATTCAGACCAGGAAGACGGTAATTTCTCAATCACAGCAGACACTTGAAACGTTTCATCTATCACCATACCTTCAGCAAGAATTTCATTGATAATACGCTGAAGTTCAAGGAATTGATCAACCACAGATTTGTCATTTGACATTTTGTATTCCATGAACCTGGCTACCAAAAATTTCTAACTTCCAGCAGTTTCATATTGGTATTTTCTTCTAAAGCAGCCACAAATCAAAAGAAGAAAAGTTGTCTTTTGCATTATAAAAATCATACAGTGCATCTTCTAAACAGTTCAGAATATGATTTTTTGCCATATAGTTCTATCTAACCCAATTTTCCAACTCCCTTTCATTTCCAACATCATTCAAAGTTTCATCAAAAAAATTCAGAACTAATTCATCTAACATATGGAAACTCAGAAGAACAAAATCTTGGATTGCCATCTTTTGAAATCTTTGCCACTGAATTTTTTTGGTCTGTCAACATCATTTTTACCCATTGTTACAGAAGAAGTACTATTGTGTTAAGATTGTTGAATCTGCAACAATGAAAAATACTAAACAGAAAAAGATGTTAAGGTTAATGAAATCACTGAATTGATATCACACAATGGACAAAGCCACCTGCTCAGCAAATTGTCCTTAATACAATAGTCCGCGAGTACTCCTTAATAATGAGAGATGATATACCCCCACAGCGGAGGTGTGTCCAGGATAGAACTGCCCGTTATGACTTGTATAAGCACAATACAAATCACCCTCAAAAAATTAACAGCAAGATAGATGTGGAAGGGAAATAAACAAGCAGTGTGCAAAACAAAACAAGAATAGTGGAAAAGCAGACAGGATAGTAGCTTCTTCTGGAGTAAGTTGGAATGAAGAAATTTGTTTTCTTTTATAGGAAGAAATAGCTTTAATGTTAATCAATTTCGTGCATGAAGCACGGACATAATGTTTGAAATTCAATTTTGTGCATGAAGCACGGACATAATGGTTAAAACGGAATTAAAACGGCCAAAATTATTCAATCCTTAAATCACCTTAAATCTTGCGGGTCAGACGCCCCCCACATTTAAAACAAACTTTAATTTAGTTTTAAATTCTTTAAGGAAATAATTTAAAATAATTTATCCAAAAATATAAGTCTTGGTTGACCCGCAGCCGCAGCCATGCTCGCACCCGCAACCACACTCAAGCCCGAAGCCGTAGCCGCAGACGCAGCCACACCGCAACCGCAAGCGCTAACCCTAACGTGAACCCGTGCCCGACCCGAACGACCGGACGGACGGCGGCGTGCGTGCTTCGGTGCGAAGCACCGCGCGTTTGTGAAAAGTATGGTTGCACCAACTAGCCCATAGCCTTAGTCCTCTCCCAACCACAAAAGAGTCTAAACCCCTAAGGTGCCACCCTTAGGTGCAAATTTCTAAGTAATATGGAGAGGAAAGATCTTTAGTGTCTCCAATGTGGGACTAAATGTTCATTCACAAAAGTGAAAATGTGCTAGTTTTCCTTAGTGACCCCTTGGTCCTAAGCCCATTTATTCAAGACCAAGAACAAAACATTTATTAAATAAATCCCATTTCTCTAACAAATATAACTCGGTTTTTACCTCATTTAATTGTATTTCCTAATCGGGCAATATCTCCTGTTAAAATTTAATTGTGGGACATTTCTTCATTTAATTGTATTTCCTAATCTGGTTATATCTCCTTTTAAATATATTTTTTCTATTATTAGGAATTCAACTACAAGTATGACTCGTTCACGTTTTATAATTGAGATAGTAGTTGTCATGTAGTACCATTGTTTGTTTGATTCTTATAATTTCCTTATTCAAATATATTTCCTCTTTCGTTAAACTGCCTTTTGCTTTATTTTTCTTACATCCCTTATTCAAATTAATTAATGGACTTGATAATTTATCGGCAAAAAGCTATCGCTTGAAGGATATTTAACACTTCATTACATGAAAATACGGAATTGATTTTATGAACACAAGTTACATAAGTAAAGACACCTTGGTAGATATTTAAACATATTTCACTATATAAATAAAAACATATAAACTATTTTAGAGATAACCATAATTAAAATAAAGACTATTATTATTTAACAAACTAATATAACAGAGTAAAACTATCTTATTGCATATCGTTAAATCCCCCTGACACATTAGAAGCGTATGGGAAATACAAATTAATCAACTTATTGCCTCATTATTTTTAAAAAGAACCAAAATCGTTCATCATGGTAGTGATGTAATTTTTCTTTTTGAATATTGAATTTCTCCATTTTGTAGGATGTGTAGACTTTTCATTTCTTATGGATACTTTGCTAATATTATTCAACTCTCCTGGTAGCTCGTTGACCTCATTTGTGGTTTATTCTGTGGGATTTCTTCGTTTGCATGTACATGTTCTTCAATCAGCTGTAATGGTTCCATTTTTTGTTCTTGTTCGTTAGCATACAACGTATCATCATCCTGGTCTTCAAAAGCATGCAACGTATCTTCATCTTGATCTTCGAAAGAATGAAGCATAGCCTGACATGTTTCACAATAGATATAATAAAAACGATGAAGTCGGTTTCTTCTATCACATCTAAATGATTCTACATGATATAAAGGTTGAACCGTTGGGAATGCTTGTAACTCATTGAATAATCTCTCAAGTTTCTGATTCAATTCTTCCATTTTTTCCTTATGTACCAATATTTTTCTTTCTATTTTTTTTTCTTCTCTTTTACGGTGTTCTAAAGCGTTATAGAGGAATGAATTGAACATAATACACTGTTTTATAACTGTTTTGTCTAGATACGTGTTGCTGAATCTGACACATGTTTTCTTGGTGTGTTTTTTGTTATGGGTTGTAATGAGTTTAGACAAACAAATCCTTATTAGATTACGTCATGAACAATTTCTACTGTTTTTGTAGCAAGTATGACAGAGTACACCAACTCTTATCAATGCTATAAATACATGAATAGTTGATACGTTTATATAATACTCATATCAATTTAATTACTACATAAATTGCCAAACTTTTTGAATTGTCAAACTTTAGTGTATGTTGTCAATCACCCACAACTTTAATCTTTCATCATTGTACTTGCTGACTACAATCGAAGAAACTTAACATATACTCAATGACAACTAAATGCACTGTATTGTACTTTAAAATAATCGGTATTTTTTAATGTATTGTATTTTAAGTAGCATGTCTTGCAAATTTATTTAGATAAAATCGTGTTTTTACTAAATTCTATAGACATGCAACTCGAGTTAAAATTAAAATGCAAAGGTACTTAAAGTCAAGATATCCAAAAAAGAAAATACTAAGTGGTTATCCTAATTATCAATCTTGTGAAGCCATCCTATATCTAGATAAGTATACATTAATAAGCTAAAGAATATTCATATACGAATTTCAAAACATCCATCTGTAACAACGATGAGAATTGCGTTGCTTAATCACTACATTCTTTTAAGGATTAATAAAGTAAATAATATTTAATGTTCACTTAATCAACCATTTAAATTTCACTGACAGAAATTATTCTTCTTGTAAAAAATTATAGTAATAGTTAATATAATATTTAATAATGTGCTAAAGAAGAATTGTGTAATTATCTAATGGTTTCCGAACAAATTTTTTCTGGGTAGCTTCCTTCATACATTGTATTTTTGTAGTTTGGGATTCCTAATACAATGAAAAATGTAATATTTTAAAAAAATTAAATAATTAAAATTGTACTCAAATATTGGAATTTAAGTGTTTTAGTATTTACCTTTGTGATGTTGTTTGCTATGATACTGTATATTCCTTGACTATTTTTAATTTTTTATGCGACAAATTTCTTTTAATTATAACATTTGTTATATTTCTTTTGTTGACCGAAAATAACATGTAAACAATTCCAAATTGATTTAGTATATGCTATTAAGATTTACTAATTAAAGTGCGAACTCATGCTTTTAGGTTGTTAGTAAATATTATTTGCTTTAAACGATTGATATGTCGATATCAAAACTTCAATTTATCTGCCATGACAGTAAAATTGTAACATTTAAATTTTGATGGAAGCATTGTAACCCAAACAACTTGTGCATAAAATTTTAAATTTAAATCAATTACAAAAAAAATCTTAAGATACGTAAAATTTAAAATTTAAAATAAAATCAATAAGAAAAAGTATCTGAATAATTTGAATAAGTAAATCATAATTCTATTATAAATACGCTTAAATCTCTAAAATCTATCTTTACTGAAAATTGCCTTCTATTAATCATTAGTGGTAAATAAGGGTGTCGCATGGTAAATATTATTCTTGGTATGATAATAGTATTTCCGGCATCATCTCCAGACATTGTTTCAGCTTCAATCACCTTCTGTGATAACGGTTTTACCAAAAGTCGTGTTCCAATAGGGGCATTAATGTTTAATCTTCTAATAGCTACTACTACTACCATGCCTACTTAGAGGATAGTGTTGTGGTCCAATACGTTCTGAGTCTCCAAAGTGTTCATAACTTCTTCTGTATAACCAACGGTACCTTGTGCCACTGTATCGATGGTTGTGTACTCACGTTCTTGATTAGTCTCTCGAAGATATACTTGTGTTGTGTATTCTCCTCCATATAGATAGTTAAATGGGTATTTCAAAAATCTCGTCATATTAATGTATTTTTTCCTCCTTGTTGCTCTAACTTAGTGTTGTTTTGTAAATTTCATGCTTTTGTTAGGGTCTCTTAAATAGATGTTGTTTCATAAACTTGATCCCAAAGAATTTTTATACTTGGATTTAGTATTGTAGTTCTGATCGAGTTAGGAATCACTTACCATTTATTTGTTTCAAGTATCAGATTTGGAAATCGTATAGTTTTAGGAATGTTTTTTTTTTTTTGAAAAATTAAATCTATGAGTTTTTTTTTTTTGCTTTTTTTTTGTGTTACATAAACACTTTTTGTTGTATTATGGGCCCTTCGAGAAGTAGACATTATTGCCAAGAAGCTTATAGTCTAAACTGATTTGTAGAAGCTTCATTTCTTTAAACCAAGTCAATTGTATCCTCTTTTTTTAAAGCGGGTAATTTTAGGTAAGAAAAAAGCGAATCTATGTTTATTGTTCTTACAAAATTTACAAAATTTTAATTTATATCTTGATCAAAATTAAATCTGATGTCTTTTAGAAAAATCAATTAATTTAGGTCGAATTTTTATGGAATATGAACTTAATTTTATGCTCATTAATAAAATGATTTGTATTAAAAGGTAATAATTAAGTTGAGTTGACTAATTAAATTTGGGAATGCTATTATTTTTTTGTTTATACTATTTTTTCTTCTGATGTTATTGTTTTATTTCTTTTTATTCAATATTATACATTATACAATATAATTGTGATGATATTGTTTTGTATGCATTTATGTCTAATCCTAGGGTTTTCTAGGTATATATGTCTAGTTCTAGGTATAACAATTGAGTGTAGTAAGATTTTCTCTTTACAACACGTAATCACTTTTCATGTAATCTCTACACGTATTAATATCCCCTCAAAAACTGATTTGATTTACTCATCAAACGTGTAGGGATTATTATTCTACTTAAGGGATTTTTTATGTTGTTTATGAGACGCAAAGTATAATTTTCATTCTACAAACTAATAACTACTTGTTCACTTCTTGTTTGAATCTGTAAGTGTTGAAAACTTTTAAGTTTCCTTATTTTGAATTATAACTACTTGGCAACTGATAACTACTTGTTGTTGTTTTAATTCCTTTATGATTGTTAAGTGATGAGTTTTCTTGGTTTTTTTATTATAAGCACTCGACCAACAGATGCTTGTTTTGTTTTCTCATTCCTATTAATCCGTAAGTAATCAACTTCTTCTTCCTATATTTTCTCATTGTTATTTGTGGTTTACTGTTGGCTTTTAGTGATGAAGTTTTCTATCGTGGTTTCTTATTTGATTGATTATAATTGTATGCATTATTATAATTTTTCTTTGATTAAAAATGCATGCAATGAATATTTGTATTATCTATAATGATTTTGTATTTGTTGATGTTTTGTTCATAATCTGCCTATGAATGAATGGATGCATGGAATATTTGCTTTACTTAAATGGATTTTGATTTTTTCATATTGTCTTCATTTTTCAAATTTTTAATCGATCTGTGTTTGATGCATTTTTTTTGTAAATACCTAAAGGAATTCTCTAATTTATTTGGATCTTTTGTTTACCCAAGGATTTGCATTTTGTCATTCCAAGAATAATGTAATGATTTAGTTGATGCTTGGAAGCATAATATAATCATGGGTTTTTAATTTCCAATAAATTCTAATGCATGTAACATATAAGGATTTTTTGGGCTAATTCTCAAAACTCGCATTGTTCTCATCCTTAAATCACGCTGTTCTCATCCTTAAATCACGCGTACATCATTTGACAAGAAACAAGAGAGGTAGACACGTCTCCTTCTCCAAAAATTAGGGTTTGAGAACAAGCTTCGTATCCTAAGCAGGACAAGCTTTGTATTACCTAATATAGACAAGGTAAAGGGCCATCCACCCTTTGGACCTGGATGGACAAGAGATTTCTTGTGAAATTTCGTCATCAAAAATTCAGATTTTGGGTTTTCACTGAAAACGCTATAAAATGTTCATATTGAGTAATTTTTTTATGATCTACCCCAACATTTTCATGCTCAGACAACCATTTATCTCCTACCGTGGGGTATTTTGAGATTTGAGCAATGTAGTCCATACCGGCCGGTACGGCCGAAATAGCACCGGTTTTACCGGTACCGGGCCTCACCCGATACGAAATATCCGATATTACTAGAACGGTATTTGACCGAAAATATCGGCCTATATTGACCTGTACGAGTTGACCGAAATGGCCGATATGGACCGGTACAGCCGGTTTTCAATTAAAAAAAATCAAAAAAAAAAGTCTTTATCATTGTTCTAGTGTTTTCAATTGTTATTCATGTTTTTTATGGTATTTTAGAAAAATGAGTACTAGTTTTACATCTTAATAGGTCCAATATGGAAAAACGTTTGATATAATAATTATAAGTATTAAATATGTAGACCGATATTTGAAACCAAAATTTTTCCGGTACAAAGGCGTACCAGTGTATCGCTCTCGAACGGTACGAACCGAAATCAGGTATGGACTACATTGGTTTTGAGGTTGTTAAGGGTCTCAAAAGGACAAAATAGACAGAAGTTCGGAAAAATTCATGAATTTTTCAGTAGTGACTTAGTTGACTGTTTTGATCATATCTCTTAGCTCGTTTGACCGATTGATGTGATTTTTTGATATGTCGTAGAGGACATATATACAAAGAGTTTGGTATATAAATCATCCCTTGATTCATTACTAATTGCTCCCATCTCACGACTTTGTACAGGGAAGTGCATAATTTCTTCTGACAAGCTTGTTGTAAAACGCCTTTTTTTAGGCTTCTGGGCCATTTGCTTGAGTCTTAGATGTTAGATGAAGGATTTTTATGCCATTGGTTTCTTCCTTAAGCAAGGATTGATGTGGCCAAGGCTAAATTTGGCTATTATAAGCTATGTTTTGTGTTTAGCATAATTCTTGATTTGGTGTCTGAGCACACGTGTGGCACTTTTAGTAAAAATCATAGAATGTTTGGGAATGTCGTAGTGACCACAAGTGTTATTCTAATGATTTTATAAAGTAATGAATGTTGATTCATTCAACAATTTTTCATTATATGTAGTTGTCCATACATATAAAGAGAAAACATATATAAGCACCGGAGAAGGGACAGGGATAAGAACCGACCTAAAACTTATTTGAAGAACTTTAAAGTTTAATATTTTCTCAGACTCGAGGTGAGAGATAATTTTACTATTTTATCCTTATCAAAAACCCACCATCTACAAGTAGCAATTGGCATGAAAAATGATAGTGTGACTTCTCATTGTTGATATACTGGATTTGATTATCTGCTTTTGCTGCTTGCTGTAGAAATCAATGTGTTTATGCGTGTTTAATCTTTCCAAATTTCCTATTAGTCTCTTTGAGGGTTACTGGCG
>JAJJMC010023261.1:0-17954 GCA_023531435.1 Papaver californicum
CATTTAATACATCTTATTTTTGTTGTTGTTGTTGAGGGTTTTGAAATTCTTATTCTTCATTTGCTTAATTATATAATTGATGTTGAAAGATTAAAGGATGTTGTTGATTATTGTCAGTGCAGTCTTTATCAATATTCTTCTTCCACATATTTAATATAAATTTTAATTGACGATTATAAATTTTTTAAATTGATTATTAAATAAGATGATGAAATGGTTTCGATGGAAAAAAATAAAAAGGGGGAGAATCGATTACGACTAAAGAATATAAAAGGGAAGAAGTAATAATGAATTGAACTAAAATTAATTTTTGTTTTTATTTAGGTCTAATTGTTGGAAAGATAATTTAGGTTTTATCTCCTAACCAACTACCTAGTTACTATGAATTTTGAAAAAAAATCTTTTATTAATTTAAAAAAAGCTTATACGATTTTTTTTTAAATCAATATTTAATTAGTATTCGTGCAGTCCTTTCCTATCAAAAACCAACATTCTATGTCGTGTCTGATAAAAGCTAATTGCATGAGACCTGATGTTTATTCATGAAACTAACATATTTAATCGTAGTGTAATGGAAGCTCATCAAAAGAAAGAAATAAATCAGAAAATAGACTATATGCCCAAAAATATACAAATCCAGTTTATATCGAATATGTAAAAGTTTGTGTTAGACCACAAAAACACTCAAAATTTAGATATTTATACCCTCTATTTTATTTACTTTTTTAATTTTATTCTCTTAATTTAAAAATCAACAACTAAAAATATAACGACTTTTAAAATATAAATATAATTTAGTATATTTTTGGATAGATGGTTTTTAAAGAACAACCCAAATAATCTATCTAAGCCTCCTCATATGGAAATGGGCTGTCCATTTAGGATTAATAGGAAAACTACACGGTTGATATAAAATTTTTTTTATAATAGATTTAAAAGGATCTATAAAACAATATTTACATTGGAAGTAAATTTTCGTATTTTCGTATACATATTAAATTTCACTAATACAAAAAATATTTACATTGGAAGTAAATTTATTATTATGTTAAAAATAATAATTTATTACATTAAAAATAATTTTTTTATTTATAATACAAAATAATAATGTTTTAGTTAAAAGAAAATATATTTTCAATAATAAATAATAAATTTGGTATAAAAAACTAAGGTGAAGAAATTTTTCATACAAAAAACTCTTTCGTATTATTTTTAATAAATAAAAACTATTCTAATTAAAAATAAAACTAAAATCTTATTTCTCTTAATAATGATTAAATTTAGCTTTTAGTTTTGTTTCAATATACCCGAGTTGCCCTTCCCTATATAATCTAGGTATGTTAATTTTCTTTTTTTTTTTCTTTTCTTCTTCTTCTTCTTCTCCTCCTCCTCCTCCCCACCACCATCACCAGCAGCAACAATACCTCCTCCGCCACCATCACCAGCAACAACAGTACCTCCTCCGCCACAGCAACATCTTTGTATCCTTCACCAACAACACCTCCTCCTTCCCCATCCTCCTTTTATCCTCTACAAACATCACCAGCACCTCCATATCCTCATCGTCGAAAATCATCATCAAAATATAATGATACATCATCATTGTCGAAATTAGAGTTTTTTGTTGGTGAAACGTCAGAAAAATGATGAAACCAAATTTGATTTCATCAAATTTCACCAACACAAAAACTGAAACCAATTTTTTGTGTTGGTGAAATGTCAGAACCAAAACAATAATAAAACTTTTTTTGGTTTCATCATTTTTTTTTCATTTGGAATAAGGTGGAACCAAGAAAATGATGAAACCTTTTTTTGGTTCCATCATTTTTTTCCCATCTGGAATAAGGTGGAACCAACTAAACGATGAAACTTTTTTTGGTTTCATCATTTTTTTTGTCTGGAATAAGGTGGAACCAAATAGATGATGAAACTTTTTTTGGTTTCATCATTTTTTTCATCTAGGATAAGGTGGAACCAAATAGATGATGAAACTTTTTTTAGTTTCATCATTTTTTTTCATTAAGTTTTGTTGGTGAAATATCAATTTTCGTTGTGGTGGTGGTGGTTGATGTTGGTTCTGGTTTTTGTTATTGCTGGTGGTGGTGCTCGTGGGTGATGGACTTGGTGGTTGTCAGTGATGCTCGTTGATGTTGGTGGTTAAAGTGGTGTTTTTTGTTGGTGTTGGTTGTTGTTGGTGGTGGTTGTTCTGGTTTTCGTTTCTGATGGTGGTGGTGGTTGGTGCTGCTGTTAGTTGGTGGCTGGTATTGGTGGTGTTGTTGGATGATGGTTGTTGTTATTGGTTGGTGGTGATGAGTTGGTGTTGGTAGTGTTGATGGTGAGAGAGAATAAAATTAAAAGTGGGATTAATTTTTTTTGTTGGTTTGAAATAATGTAAATGGTAGTTTAAGAGTGGGGTTAATGTTTTTTTATTGGGTTGAATTAATATGAATGACAGTTTAAAAAGATTTATTTAAATTTTTATTTCATTTTCTTTTTAATAAATTTTTTATTATTGAATAATGATATCTTTAATATTATAACCCATTACCCGTATAAATAATCGCTGCTTTAAAAAACTTAACATTATAAGGGAAAACAAGTTAACAAAAATCATAAAGACAATACACATAATTTAATTGGAGAGTGCACACCCCAGAACTGCAGCCGCTAATCAATTCTTGCTCGAACATTCCAATGAATACATTTTAAAATCAAAACGCCCAATCGAACATCATTTCTTGGTACGTATCTGTATCGGCACCCGCACCACTTCTGAAATGACACGTATAGATTGTCGGTGACACGTTTGTCTTTTACGAGTTAGTTACTCGACACGTTTCTGCCTTACCTAGCTACGGACCTTCAGAGCCGGACAATTGCCTGACATATTCAACGTTAGATTTTGATTTGGATTAATCTGAACCGTTACAATTACTTGATCACCACGATTATTATGTAGTTTCTAAAAATAAAACCATTCATATTCCCTCTACTAAACAAACCCATAATTCATCGGTTTCTAAAAATTCTCTGTTTCAGTCTCTCCATATAACTCTGTTTTGTTTTCTATTTCCTTTTCTTTGCAAATTTCCTAATCAGAAACCACTTCTAGTTTGCCTATAAATATGCATACATCAATACGCTCAAAACCCACAGATAAATTCTCGCAAATTCTCTGATAATCAACCCTAAATTCTATCTGTTTCACCTTTAAAACAGAGAACTCTGTTTTTTTCCTTGGTCTATTAACACAAACACAACAATGGGTTCTTTCTGTGATGGAGATGCAGTAGAAATAATTGGTCATGAAGATGGGTTTTGGGGTTCATACTATGAAGCCAAGATCATCAAACAAACTGAAAAAGTAGATGAATTTCTGATCGAATACAAGACTTTATTAGAAGATGATGAAAATAAAAAATTGATACAAGAAACAGTTAATGTCAAGTACATAAGACCAGCACCACCTCAAATTCAAGTATCAAAATTCAAGATTGATGATGAAGTTGATGTATTTGATTATGATGGATGGTGGGTTGGTCGAGTTACGCATGTTTCCACAAATCGAAACAAATATACTGGTACTGTTCATACACGATGCTATGTTTGGTTTGATTCTACAAATCAAGAAATTGATTACCAGTTTAGTAAGTTGAGGGTTCATCAAGAATGGGCTAATAATGGTTGTTGGATTAAACAAGAAAAGAAAACTACAAGGAAAAAACGTAACTTCATTCAAGATTCTTCTTCAGTTTTACACCAAGGATCATCCAAGAAAATCCATACAGGCATTGGAACAGAAGGTTGTTCTTCTTCTTCGACAGTGGAAATATATTAGGAAACCAGTGGATGTAGCAGATTCTGGCAGTGTTTAATGAGTGCTGATTATGAACAGATTATAACAAATTGTTTCTTGTTAATTTGAAATTGTTGGTATTTTGTCAATGTAGTTTGTGTTTTTATGTTTGAAATTGTTAATGTTCTAATCAAATTATGATTTGGATTGAAATAAAACAGAGTATTTGATTGATGTTTAATTTGAAGATTATTGTTGTTTAGGGATTCCGATCAGAAAACAGAAAGTTTTTGTTGGTAATGCGTAGTGACAACATTATTGGACCATACTGCAAATATTGGGCTACTTAGCAATTTTGGGGTCATGGAGCATATATTACATGATAATATTAGGGGTCGGAAATTTCTTGTCAACAAGACAAATTTTGTGGCAGTGCATAATGGTTAATTTGTGGATTATTTAGTAATTTTGGGGACACAAGTAAATTTTGGATCACCATATTTACTTTTTGGTTCCCAGGGGTTCATTTTAAGGTCACCAGACAAAAATCTTAAATGCGTGATAATATTTGAGACAAAGTGGTAGATTATTGGTTTACAATGAAAATGTTTGTGCTATGAAGTGATAATTCTTGGGTTACAGCTAAAAAAGGTAAACTGGCTTGGAGAATTTGCACAAAGTCTTCACAACTTTATGGTAATCTTCTTCATGGTGCTACAAACACAAATTCTTCTAATATTTCGTGGATTTGGAATGGATTTGGAATGGCATTCAAAAGGGTTTCAGAGTGATCAGAGATAATTACTTTATGGAGATTAATAATGGCAAGCTTACTAAAATTTGGTTAGACAGATGGATTGTTGGTTTACAACATGCTCCCATCCTTTGTTCTCCAGATTATTCCTCTTACAATTATGTGTATGAGCTTTATCTGCCAGACTTGCAAAGTTGGAATTTTTAACTGGTTAATCTTCTTTTTGACCAGCACACAACAACTAAATTTTTTGGTATGTTCATTGATCCCACAAAAGATGATAAAATGTTTTGGATGTCAGCTAAAGATGGCAATTTTTCTGTTAAAAGCACATATAACATTTTGGCTAATAGTCTTGTTGGTACTAGTCTGAAGGGTGAAGTTGTTAGTTCTAAGATATGGAAAGCTACGTGGAATTGTAGGGTTCCACGTAGAGTCAAGCTATTTATTTGGAAATGCATCAAGGATATTGTTCATACCAGATTTAAACTTGCTTCCTTTAACATAGAAATGGATTTACTCTGTGGCTCTTGCAATGGTCAGGCTGAGACCATATAACACATTCTTCTGGAGTGTAGGCCTGATAGATCTGTGTCGAGAAATATTAATATTAACGTCGATGCGGTAAGAAGCAGTAACATCACAGTTCAATAGTGGGGCTATTTCTTGGTTCACTAATGATCAGTTTGGATAGGAGGAACAATGTGTGCACATATTAATAATTGGAGCCTGGATAATTTGGAAATCTGTCTTTCAAGAAAAAACCTTAAACTTTCCAAAATCTGCTCATAGAATTAATTATTTTCTACATCAATGTTTAGAAGTTGATAATCATGATGATACTTTTAGTATGCATTCAACCTTGACACCATATTCTGCTTCTGCTTGGAAACCTCCATCAAGTGACATTTTTTAAATAAACGTAGATGCTTCTTTCTGCTTTATTACTAACATATCTGGAACTGGTCTTGTCATACGAGATCATGTAGGTAATTGTAGGCGACTCAAAGGCATCTTTGTTGAATATAGTCTACGACCTGAAGCATATGAATGCTTTGCGGTGTGTGAAGCTTTAAAATGGGCTATGAACCTAAAGCTAAAGAAAATCGAAATTGAAGCTGACACAAAGCTTATTATTCAGTCGATCAGTGGAGATAACACTCTTACTCACTGAGATCAAAGCAACATAATAAAGGAGATTAAACATCTCAGTCATTCTTTTGTTTTTTTTGTTTTTTTTTTTTTTATATTAGTAGAGATGACAATCAAGTAGCAGATGACATCTCGAAGCTAGTTAGAAAGGATAGTTTTGGTTTAGAAAGTTAAGAGGACTACTCTCCCTCTATATGTATTATGTTAGCTAAAAATTATAACTATTCTAATGCTTAACTTTCGTTAACAAAGATTTTTCTTTTATTAAAAATAAAAGAAAAAGAAAAAGAAACTATATAAAGTATTTTTGATGGCAAGACAAACTTAGGCAACAAAAAATAGGATAGTAGATTTGTAGGTTGTACTGTTATAGTATTAAAGTTTCAGTTTAATTTTTACCCTCTAGAGTATTTTCATAATATATTTTTATCGACGTTGCTCAAATAATTTTTCATCTAATGGCATCACAATTAATCTTTGGATAATATTAACAACATTGGAACAATTTATTTAATTTTAGACAAGTTTTAAATTTATCAAATGTTTTAGTAAATGGTTTATACATTAAATGGTTGGTTGTGGTACCATTAAATAAAAAATGCTCGAGTATTACGACCAATTTTTTTATTTTTACAAATGAAAAGAATATAAGGGTCGACGAGTTAATTACTCCAATTTCACTCCCATCTCAAATAAAAACCTTTTGAGGATATAAATTTAATTAAGAACTAAAATGAGGGATATAACCACAGAAATCCACGACTCTTTTTCATCTTAGGCCATCATTGTTAACTGTAAAAATCAAAGCTAATATCTGAGAGAGGAAGGAATAACAAAGGAAGTCCAATACAAATGTGATTACGAAAAATACGGTAACACAATCAAATGAATCAATTATTTAAAAGATATTATAAACCTGATTGAATCATTAACAAAAAGATTTGTATAAAAAGATTGTTTATTAAAGTTTTGAATGATTATATATGATAATCAAACAATATATTGAGCCTTCCCTAATCGTAATCTTTTCTTAGTCTGGTTACTCTTCTATTCTCTTAGTCAATCTTCTCTTTCTAATATTTTTCTAACCCCTTCTTCAGTTTTAAAGTCCAATATTTATAGTGTTTTATAAGGGTCCCACCAAATTTATTCGTCCAACTATTTGATTTTATCTTAATCCTCTTAAGTTATTTGTCCCGTACACTTTTTACATGTTTCGCAGGACTCGATGCAGGTCTTCTTTGATTTGTCCGATCATATGTTGGGTGCATTGTACCCCCCTTGCGGTCCTTCTTCTTGGCTTGACTAATTAGATTCTTCCATATAATTATTCCTGTAATTATGGTGCGAGTATATTGAGTTGTGGATCATATAATCTTTTCTGAGTTGTTGCATGTTTTGCACGTGGTATGCGAGAAATATGTGTCATGCTTTGAATCCATCCTTATGATGCTTGTCTCGTACTCTATATGGTTGACACGTGTTCTTCACACATCAAATGTATTATGTAATCTACAGAAAATTATATATCACACTTTGACTTCTCTTGTCCCGCCGTCTGTATAATCGATACGTGTCTTTCATACAATAAAGATGTTAGGTCTGTGACATCTGTCTGGCTACTGTCAGTTTTACGTCATCTGTCCTAGTGTTTTGACTATCAACTAAGCTTATCTAAGTTGTCAATTTTTATCGAGATACGAAAAAAGATTCTTAAATTTTGATCCCATATTTCTCGAGCTATTATAATTTTATTTTAAAATCTCAACATGTATAGTGTTTATGCCAAAATCCCCGTTGACATCAACAACCAATGATTTGATGAAAAACAGTAAACAGAAAGATTTTAACTTACAATTTGATGCATAGAATCCTCTTTTAAATCAATTAATGAGAAATTTTTTAATAATCCATTCATTTACAGATCATAAACCTGATCAAATTACAGTCACAAATCATTAATCTTTTGAATCAAGAAAATGAATCATCATAGTGGAATTCATAAATTCTATCTTACACAATGTATACATACCTAATGATCTTTTCCCTTTTACTCTGATTATTCTTCCTTAGCCTTTTCTTCACTTCAATTTTTCGACCCCCTCTCTGTTGAATGCTCTATACTATTTATAGATTATCTAGTGGGTCCCTCTTGTCCCGATACCCTCTTTCGTTCTCCTTATTATCTTTGGATCGGGATGATTGTACGATTGACAGGTCATGCCTTTTGCTTTTTGGTCCGTTACCTTGCATGATTAACACGTATTATTCGTTCCTTAGGAATCAGCTTTGTCCCGATCATATGTGTCAAACGTGTGATAAAAGTAATTATTGTCTTGCTTTCCCGCTCCACGTTCATCATTACTCCTACTTTCCCGTTCCACGTTCATTATTATTCTTACTTTCTCGTTCCTCATTCATCATTACTCCTACTTTCCCGTTCAATAAGCATTTAATGCTATCTGTTTCGATCAGTGTGATATTACTTTCTCGATCTTATGTGTCGATCATACAGAGATTTACTCAGTCTTTCACATTTGTTCTTTTTCGATCTTTTGATACGGCTTTGATTGTGTGCTTCCCATTCTTCTTAGTTTCACTGTCTCCTTCGTTAATCGTCTTACACGTGTCGTCCTCCTTTTATTTCCCAATATATTGGTAGAGATTTAGTAATCACAACAAATGTATAATCCATCCTTAATTCTAAAGAGATAGATACACAGAGAGATCTAGAGAAGAGCGATGGCGGTGACACTTGCACCAGGATTATCAAGGAAACTTAAAAAAGTATTAGAATCAAGAACTGATTCACCTGATCTATTAGATTCATTAAACACACTCTCTTCATTTTACACTGAAAACACTCAACAATCTCGTAGAAATCTTAGATCTAATATTGAAAAAAGATCTCTTTCTATTAATCATGAGTTTCTTTCTGCTTCTAATTCTGCTCAACAAGCATTGGATCGTGTTGAAGAAGAAGTTAATGCATTAGCTGAATGTTGTGACAAGTAAGTTTATCTATTATTATCATCTTTATCTGTTTATTTTGGGATTCAATTGTAGAAAGAAATTCTGGGTTTTTCATTTTTAAGTCTGAAACACAATGAAATTGATCAGGGAATTCGTAATTTAGAAATTTGGGATTGTGTTGGATTTTGGGGTTTTGTTTGATTTATGGATTTTTTTTAATGTATATAATTTGTGTTTTGGGGCAGAAATGTAGGTTTTGAATATTAGGTTTTGGGTTAGTATTATGTGATTTCGTTCTTAGTAAGTTCAATTTGGTGTTGTGAAGGCTTTTGATATGAATTAGGGGTTTGGAAATTGTGTTGCTGGTTATGAAATTTGTCATTCATGGCCTTGGGCAATGTTGGCATTAAGCTTAGGGCATTGGCTGAGTTAGCTACAGATTGAGTCATGATGGATCCACGCCGGGTTTCACAGACAACCTGTGTTCAGAACTTGAGCCTGTTTCAAAGTTTTCATATATCTTAAAGTTGGTTGATAGTATGTTGTCAGGGATGAACCTAACTAACCTCCCTGGAGTTACCTAACTAAGTTCTATTACCTGACCTTTGTTTTGGCAATTTTTTCTTCTTCTTCTCCTCCAGTATTGCCAAGGCACTCAGCAGTTGTAGTGCGAGTACTGGGGATATCATCAGTACCACTGAGAGGCTGAAACAAGAGCTTGAGATCACTACCCAACGTCAAGAGATTGTCAGTTTGTTTCTTCGAGATTATCAGCTTTCTAATGAAGAGGTACAGAAAGGCAACTCAATTATTATCATTAGGGTTATAATTTATCTTTTAATCATGTATGTTGTTACCGATATGGAATGATCAACCTTTTTGATAACTCATTCTTCAAACTAAAATGCTACACCTACGGTGTTTTACCCAGCCTGGCAAACAGGATCAGCCTCACAATGGCTAAGATGGTATACATGAGGCCTACTTTCCACTGCTACCCCAACCCATGTTTTTATTTATCCCCTTCTCTCATTTGCCAAGCCCTGATTAACCGACTCGTTAAAACGCGGTACAAATACCAGGGTTGCTAGTTGAGTCTGAAAATATGTGTATACCCAGCATGCCAAACATGGTTATCCTAGCAGTGACTAAGATTAAACACATAAGGCCCACTTTCTGCTACTACCCAGTAGTTTCTTAATCACTTTCTCTCATTTGCTGATCCCTGATTAACAGGCTGGTTCACATGCAGTACAAATAGCAGGTTTGCTATTCAAGTATGATAATATGTTTTTTTGGCAATTGTGTGTATCTATATCCAATTGAGGTAATTTGATTTTGCAGATTAATGCCCTAAGGGAAGAAGAACTCAATGAACAATTCTTCAAGGCACTTTCTCATGTTCAAGAAATTCATGCTAACTGCAAGATACTACTCCGGACACATCACCAGGTGTGCTCTCTCTCTCTCTCTCTCTCTCTCTCACTCACACACACACACACACACACACATGTGGCAGTATACTACTTATCTGGGAGTTAAAACTAATATAAAGCGCCAATATCTCAGCCAACTATCTGGGAGTTAAAACTAATATAAAGCGCCAATATCTCAGCCAACTGTCATCATAATCAATGTGTGACCTTTACATTTAACTCGTTAAATGACTCCTCTCCCAGCGAGCAGGTCTGGAGCTGATGGACATGATGGCCGCATACCAAGAGGGAGCCTACGAGCGCCTTTGCAGGTTAACACTTTATGAAGTAATTAGAGAAACAATATGGAGCATGTGTAACTTTCAAGTCCTTTTGTCTTTTTACTTGTGGTGTCATTGCTGTAATCTTCAACTATATCAGACTTTCATCCATGAAATGCGTTACCTTTTGACACTGAAACCATCACACAGATTAAATTTTCCAATCGTGTATTTAGGAAGTTGCATACATCCATTTGGAGGTTCAAGACACTAAACAGTATTCAGATCTGTAAACTTGTAAGCTAATTATTATTAGGTTTACGTTCAACTTGGCCAACTTTTTTAAATTTGGTTTCATTAGCATAGTTTACAACCTCATCTTTTTTATGAAGACCCTACTTCCTAATGCTCTTTTTTCTTGTATTTTTCACTTATATATCTCCTTTTTGTAGGTGGGTTCAGGCTGAATGTAGAAGATTGGGTGAGAGTGATAATCCTGAAGTTAGTGAACTTCTGAAGACAGCTGTTAGGTGCCTGAAAGAAAGGCCTGTTCTTTTTAAGTATTGTGCTGAAGAGGTGATTATGTTCAGGATATATCTCCCTGTATTTTGTAACCTTTAAAAGATATTGGTTGTGAATCCTCTATAGCAGAAGAAAAGAGAACCCAAACTGGGCATGAAGTACTTACATGGCTCCTTCACTTATAGGTCTACTGACATGATTGATTGGGTATTATTCAGGTAGCCAATTTGAGGCATAATGCATTATTTAGAAGGTTTATAAGTGCTCTTACACGCGGAGGACCAGGCGGTCTCCCAAGGCCAATTGAAGTGCATGCTCATGATCCTTTACGTTACGTTGGTGATATGTTGGGATGGCTACATCAGGTCTGGTCATTCCCTCCCTTCTTTACTACCACCTACTATTTGTACTTAATTTGAATCTGTAGCTAAAATTGGGATTTTCAGAGCTCAGTCAGCTTAATAATTTTATGTCGAAACTGCCCAAATAAAAAAAAATCGTAAATTTTCTGGTTTTTAACTTCTCTCATTCAGTCCTTAGTTTTATACAACGTCATGTGATACCTAAGTTTCTTTGTTATTTTTTTTTATTCATTTTCTTTTAATTTTTGCAACACTTGAATATTTATGAAATGCCACCCAAGTCTTGTAATAGCTCACTGATGAGTGTTCTTTCTCTTTCGGTATCCAAGTAGGCATTAGCTTCAGAAAGGGAGCTTGTATTCATTTTACTTGACCCAGATGCTATGGTAGATACTGGGCCCACTGCTAGGCGATTTTCCCAGAGTGCAGAAAGTGATTATACCAATTCGGCTGAATCTGATGTAATATTTGTTTTGGATAGAATATTTGAGGGGGTATGCCGTCCGTTTAAAGTGAGAGTTGAACAAGTTTTGCAGTCTCAACCTAGTCTTATAACTGCATATAAACTTAGCAATACACTGGAGTTCTACTGCTACACTGTGAGTTACTAAACCTAATGCCTTACTGAAATGTTGTACTGCTGGTTTATATATCTCTTACTTAGTCACCCTTTTGTTCTTTTCATAGGTTTCGGAATTGCTTGGCCGAGAAACAGCTCTCTGTGACACACTTTGGCTACTCAAAGATGCTACACAACAGACTTTCTTTGACATCTTGAAGACTAGAGGAGACAAACTTCTGAGGTACCCTCCCCTTGTTGCGGTTGATCTTTCACCACCACTGGCAGTGCGAGAAGGAGTCTCTGTTCTGCTAGAAATAATTGACACTTACAACAGCATGATGGTTCCTGCTTCAGCCAAGAAGCCTGAATTCGAACCAGTTATCTCTGCTTTACTAGATCCTGTAGTACAGGTATGCTTGGTCTCCTGCGAATCAGTTGGTTAACCTAACTGTGATATAGAAGGAACGTGTTAAAATGAAGATTTTCTACACCATTCTTTTGTACGGTTTTAGGATTATTTTCTTATCAAACTTGATTGTGCATCTGTAACAGATGTGTGAGCAAGCAGCAGAGGCACATAAATCCAAAAGAGTAACGAATTCATTAAGGAGAAGCAGAACAAGTTCTGGTTCAAATCATTTTAGTACAGATTCGTCAGCATCAGTGGATGCAATTTTGTCAAACAGCAGTTCAAACTCATCTCCTCAGGTTAGCAAGTTAGAAATTGGCTTTGGTTTACCAAAATCCGCTGCTTTCGTGTAGATTATGTTCTTAGATTCTGTTAGTTAAGTTACTTCTCTTCTCTGGTACTAAAAGTAACGTCTAATTAATGATTTATGCATGCAGAATAATGAAACAGCTTCAAAGATCTTCCTCATCAATTGCTTGACAGCTATCCTGCAACCATTGGTGGGACATGACGTCGCAAGGGAATATTTGAAGAACCTCGAATCCATGATTGAGAAGCACGTAAATGTGCTCGTGGAAAAAGAGGTTGATTCCATCCTAAAGAAATGTGGTTTATCAAACAAGATTTCTTTAATCCAGAGTTTTGTCACAAATGAGGAAAACAGTACTAAGGTGTTGGCAGAGGTAGATCAAATGTCCGCAGCTTCATTTTCAGAGTGTCTAAGGGCGTTCTTTGGCCTCATTCTAGGAAGCGACGGCACATCACTTACAGAATTTGAACAGATGCAAGTCCCTCGACTCCGTTCAGAAGCTTGCCTCCAGGTTGCAAGGTCACTTGCTGATGCTTATGAACTTGTTTACAAAACTATCATGGATTCCAAGAATGGGTTTCCAGACCCCAAATCATTGGCAAGTTATCCACCTGATCAGATAAGGACGATCTTAGGCATTTAAAGATACATACAGTAGTAGATCTTCCATCGTCTATACATTATACTTTTGTAACAGAAACTGAATTTTGTCACTGTTGTCCTTTCTTTGAAAGGGAAAGATAAAGGTGCTAATAAACTTTTGCAGTTTTTTTTAACAACTGCCAGTTTCTGGGGTTGTAGATTTCTATTTGTGTGCTTAAAAGAAATGTTCAGGGCTACCCTAATTATTGTGTCAATTTTTTCACTTCCTAGTTTCATTTTTTAGTATTAAATCAGGGTTGGAGATTAAAATGTCATGTGCACACTCGCTGACGAGTGTGTACAAAATCGGTCTTGTTTCTTAAGTACATTTTTATGTACAAAATCAGACTTGTTTCTTAAGTACATTTTTATGCACACTTCTCTAAAGACAAAAGAATGTATATTTGATATGTTAATTTGATAGGTTAATTAGTTAATAGATGACCCTGTTATCATATATGTTATAGAATCTCAACCCTTGTTATATAATTCTTAAAATTAAATCAGTAGGGAGATTAGGGTTATATAATTCTCAAAATTAAATCAGTAGGGAGATTAAAATGTTACTGAATTCTCATAATTAAATCAGTAGGGAGATTAAAATGTTTCTGACACACTCGTAGGGAGATTAGGGTTATATAATTCTCAAAATTAAATCAGTAGGGAGATTAAAATGTTACTGAATTCTCATAATTAAATCAGTAGGGAGATTAAAATGTTTCTGACACACTCGTTAGAGAAATGGTGGTGGGTTGGCCTGCTGGATTACCGGAAGAGAACCAATCCGAAGCAAGGATCGTTCTTTATATTCCGTTTACGTTTCTTCTACCGGAGAAGAAGAATATTGTAAGTTCTTTATATTCCGTTCATTTTTCTTCTGCTGGAGAATAATATCGTAAGTGGGAGTTGAGGACTCATCAAGAACAGTTAAATGGCAACTGGATTTCCTCGCAATCTTTTTTAAGAGACTTTTGGATGTTGGTCGGGACTAATCACTTACGTAAATGTTGATTTTCTACATGGGTTTTGGGTTCATAAGGAACCGTGTTTTTGGGGTTTTCTTTGATGTTTGATAGTTCTCATTACGTAGGTTTATCTCATTAAATGAGTATCATGTATTCTTAGTTTTGTTGTTTATTATTTGGACTACTAAGCTGTGAGAAAACTCACTCAAACCTGTAGTAGACAAGATCAAGATCTCGGATTTCCATTCTTGATGCACTAGTGGAAAGTGGAGTGAGTGAATGCAGACAACTTCAGGAGCTACAGTTACTAGTGTTTTGAAATCTGTTATTTCGGTGATGAGTTAAATAGCATCATGGAGAGAAATACTCCAAATCTAGAGTGTAGAATATAGTCAAAAAGATAGTTGATATACCACAGAATATAATTAGACAACATATTAAGAAGAAATATAAATGAATACCAACAGGGTTAAGCTTAAGCTTAAGCTTTACAAACTCCGCAACCTGAAACTCTAGTCCTAAGTGCAGTCCTCGGAATTGGATTCTTGCTTTTGTGGACTACCTTTCAAATTACAGAACTGTTAAATGCAATCCTCGCATGCAAGTTCGTACATAACTTTATTGCAAAAAAAGAAAAGAAAAGAAAAAGAAAAAAGTAAGAAGCATTGAATTACTGAACAAAATACTAGAGGAGATTACATTAGAGTGAACATATATCGGGGAAAATTGTTTTTTATATATTTTTGGAACTGCACCGTACTTGTGTACGGATGCCTACGTACCCATAACAATGGGATCAAGCCCAACGTAGTTCTGTTACAACTGCTTAATATTTTTACTTTCAATTACAACATCATCCAATAGTTGTCTTCTTTTTTGTTGGACATCATAGTTGCTTGGTTTTAAATCTGCCTCGAGTGGTATAGCAAATTCTCCCAAGTTGTCTCTTCTTGTAGGAGTAACTAACTCAAGTTGAGGCCATCAATTCTTCGCATTGATGGTGCGGATGTCGTCGATGACTGCAAGTTAATGTATGATATTACTTCTGCAGGTGACATGATTGCTACACATGACATGTCGTATGGTACATTAACATAACACGTTGGCAATGCATCCAGTGAAGCTGAAAATGTTGTTGTTGATGCTGCTGGTACACATGTCTCCATGGCTTGAGCAGCAGCATTATCCTCTCCAAGCTCTGAAATCATCACTGGTTCATTACTTTCTGTTAAATCGGCCTCGAGAAATTTAGCAAATCCATGATCCAAGTTGTCTTCTTCTTTGTGGACATCATCCTTATTACTTAGGAATAAGTCAGTGTAGGTGCTGACGACGGGAAGATCATGAGTTGATAACAAGACATCTTGGAGTGGCAATGAAGAAGCAGCAGCCACTGGTTGTTTAACTGGAATCATGCGTTGTCGTTTTTGTGGTAACTCTGCATCCAGTAAGGGCGATAACATTGGTCTCTTTGATGACTGTGGTACTGGCAAGGGTGGTGGTTGTGGTACAAGTAGTTGGTGGTCAGCAAGTGCACCTCCCTTCCTTCTAATCCTACAGAGAACATACTTTTCCTGCAAGAATTGCAAGCGACCTTAAATTTGAGAACATGCGCATGGTTATATATTCATAAACACTTATGTATGTTTCAAGATTAGGGTTTCAACTTAGTTTAAAAAGTAAAAAACTTTAAAGAAAAATCGATCAAAAAGAAAACTGAAAAAGAAATAAAGAAGATACCTTCATCCCGCGAGAATCATAAAAAGTCTGAGGCAAAGAAAACTCATGCATAATCCAGGATGACTGTTTTCCTCTTCTCGCATACTCCGAATCAACACCCTTATCCCACTTGAAGTTAAGATTTTTCTGTATGCCGATCGGAGTATCTGTTGTTCCAGGTTGGTTAAACTCTTTACCACCGTCTCCATCCCACTTTCCATCTTTCGTAGTTCTTCGTATGTTCTTGCCGGTTTTAGAAACCCTATAGATTGGTGTGAAAAAATAACGAATTTGATCTCCTTTCTCACGATCATCACAAAAGTGTTTAGTATCATAGTTTTGACTAATCTCATCAAACAACACCACAGGATTGCTGTAGCCGTCGTACAGGTCTTTATCGAACACAAACCAAGAACAGAAATCCATATTTTCGCCAAGAACTTTGGGAGTTAAGTAGTACTCGATGAGTTGAAGCTCAGTTGGATCTAGGCTATTAAGAAGACGACATATTAAGACCAAGTTGACCAAAAGGGTTAAGCTTAAGCTTTGCAAACTCCGCATCCTGAAACTCTAATCCAAAGTGTAGTCCTCGGAATTGGATGCTTGCCTTTGTGGATTACCTTTCTGTTAGCCTTTTTCCCATATGGGCTAAAATAAGGGGAAAAATGATATGTGATCCATTCGCCTCCACTACTCTCTCCCACTTTTAGGAAAACCACCCACTATATATTTATCCGCAACTACTCTATGATGGCAAGGGTTAGTTTTACAGAGGATAGAAAACAAAACTGAAAGGTCACCAAAACCATTCTCAATTCTGCATACACCATCTACTATTGAGAAGGAGGGTTTGGCACCGAAGTTCATAGCAACCAAAATTAGGGTAATCTCAAGGATTCAAGATCAATGGCTGGAGGTATTTATAATCCCTTTCTTTTGCTTCCGCATTAATCTGTATGTTCTTATATTGTGATTAGAACATGCATCTAGGTATCTTACATTTGGTATCAGAGCCTGTATTAACCTCTGCCTTGATTGAGCAAAACTGAGTAAAAAAAAAAAAAAAAAATTCTGGTTGAGTTTATTGATGGTAAATATCCAAATTAAATTCTGTTAATTTTGTTAACAGGAATTGTTAGTAGAATCTAAATGATAAGTAATATTGGGTATTATCTTGTTGTGTTAATTAAGCTGCTCCTAGAAATGTTGTTACCATCTACCGGTTGTCGCTGATAGTGACACCGTTGAGAAACCTATTGGAACCTGTCTAAATTAAATTGTGTGTTAATTTGTACCTATGAACTGTTTGTTAAAATGCCTAAATCTATCACCGGAATAGCTGATAAACGGACAGTTAAAAACTGTTTTGTCAGATTAGTAAGCAAATGGAGTGAGACACATGGTATAGTCAACCCTGAACTGTCCACTAAAATTATAGCTTTCCCATCGGCTTTCCCCTGTACCCCTTAATTCTCCCACTTTTGGTTGGTTTGCTGATAGCCAATGTAGGACCATCAGTTGGGCATCCAGACCACTTTTCATCATTGGGACACTTAACAATTTTTGTCTTATTTGGATGTCCAATCCTTGGGCTACATTGTGGATTAGTTTTTGTGTTTTGTATGATTGGTCGGGTGCTGATGAATTAGTATGAAATGCAATCTCTCTGGTCTGGTACGTAGGAACATACATAGTGTTCTTTATATGTTTTTTCTAGATATTATTTGGGTGTCCGTATAATGATGCATTGTTTCTAGTCATTCTAGTTTGATGAAAGTAACTACATTGTATCACGAGCACCAACCCTGTTCTGCCATGTTCGTGCATTCTCTTAAGCACTGAAAGCCAATTTGTAAAGACTCATAATACTCTTTAAAGACCTTTACATTAACCTTGGAACCTGTGCAAACCTTAGAAATGCTTTTTCATATTGTAGCCAAACAGTTTTAAGCGTTTTGATGGATAGACTTAATAGCACAAAAGGATGTCTTGACGCCATATATGCCGTACATTCATAATTTGCCATACATTCGTAATTTAGCGCTTTATCACAATTCACTTGTTGATACGTGAGTTAAGTTAACATATTGCA
>JAJJMC010023261.1:18354-33287 GCA_023531435.1 Papaver californicum
AGTAAATACATCGACATTAAGTATCTAGCCGTAAAAGAACGTGTACAGGAAAAGAAAGTGATCGTTGAACACATTAGCACTGAATTGATGACAGCTGATCCCTTGACTAAAGGCATGCAAATTAAAGGATTCAAGGATCATGTAGTAAGGATGGGACTTGGTCCTATAATGTAGTACATTCTTTATGGTTTTCTAAAGCTTTTATTTTAGTTGGATTATTTCTCATTTGGAATTTATGTACGTACTTACTTCAGTTATTTTGTTGAGAAATGTCATTACAGTTAGACCTGGGGTAAACATATGGTTTATTCGTTAAGTTAAGTATGAGTGGTGAAAGACTAAGTATATTGTGATACATGGAAGAACAATTCTTGCTCTAAAGAGGGTTAATCGCTATGATCCGTATATGGAGTCTTTCCTGAAATGGATCAAGTGGGAGAATGTTAGCCTTTTTCCCATATGGGCTAAAATAAGGGGAAAAAGGATATGTGATCCATTAGCCCCATTAGCCCCCACTACACTCTCCCACCTTTAGGAAAACCACCCACTATATATCTATCCGCAACTACTCTATGATGGCAAGGGTTAGTTTTACAGAGGATAGAAAACATAACAGAAAGGTCACCAAAATCATTCTCAATTCTGCATACACCATCTACTATTGAGAAGGAGGGTTTGGCACCGAAGTTCATAACAACCAAAATTAGGGCAAACTCAAAGATTCAAGATCAATGGCTGGAGGTATTTATAATCCCTTTCTTTTGCTTCCGCATTAATCTGTATGTTCTTATATTGTGATTAGAACATGCATCTAGGTATCTTACACTTTCAAATTACATAACTAGTGCTCACTGCTAAGTGCAGTCCTTGCATTGCAAAAAAAGAAAAACAAAATAAAAAAACCCCTTAAAAGCATTGAATTACTGAAAAAATATTAGAGGAGATTAGATTAGATTGAACACATAATGGAGAAAATTGTTTTTCATATATTTTTGGAACTGCACTGTACTTGTGTACGGCTGCCTACGTACCCATAACAATGTGCTATGGGATCAAGCCCAATGTAGTTCTATTACAACTGCTTAATATCTTGAAAAACAATAACTATAATATTTTTACTTTTCAGTTACATATCTTCATGCTTCAACATTGGCTTCAGCAGCAACATAATCCCCTCCAAGCTATAAAATCATCACTGGTTCATCATTACTTACTTCTAATAGTTGTCTCGAGTGATTCAGCAACATCATCCAATAGTTGTCTTCTTTTTGTTGGCCATCATCATTACTTGGTTTTAAATCTGCCTGGAGTGGTATAGGAAATTCACCCAAGTTGTCTTTTTCTTGTAGGAATCTCTCAGTCAAGTTGAGGACGGAAAGATCATCCTGCTGATTAGTTGGTAACACGGCATCTTGGACTCCCAATGAAGAAGAATCTTTTTTAGCAGCATGTTGTTCTTCTTCCCAGTTGATATAATCGGTGTCACCAAAATCAAAATCAAGTAAAGAGTCTAAATCCATGAAGGGTGGTGATCCCAATTGCATTGTTGGCGAGGATGTCGATGACTGCAAGTTAATGTAGGATGGTTGTTGTGTTACTTCTGCAGGTGAAGTGATTCCTGCACATGACATGTCGTATGGTCCATTAACATAACACGGTTGTTCTGCTGGTACTGCATCCTCCTGGGAAGGTGAAGACATTGTTGTTGATGCTGGTACACATGTCTCCATGGCGGTGATATCCTCCCCAAGCTCTGAAATCGTCCCTTCTTCATCATTACTTACTTCTAAATCTGCCTCGAGAGATTCCGCAAATCCATCTTCTTCTTGTTGGACATCATCATAATTACTTAGGAGTAAGTCAGTGTAGCTGCCGGGAAGATGATCAGTTGATAATAAAACATTCTGGAGTGGCAATGAAGAAGCAGCAGCCACTGGTTCTTCAACTGGAATCATGCGTTGTTTTTTTTGTGGTACCTCTACATCCTCCATTAAGGGTGGTAGAAACAGTTGGTCGTCAACAAGTGCACCTCCTTTCCTTCTAATTCTACAAAGCACATACTTTTCCTGCAAGTTGCAAACCAGCATAAATTTGAGAACATGCGCATGGTTATATATTCATAAACATTTATATGTATCAAGATTTTGCAAATATTAAAAGAAAAACAGTTTCATCATATATTTATTGATTTCAATCAGCTAAGGTTGAGTTAGGGTTTCGTGATTCTGGTAAAAACTTAGGTTTAGAAGTAAAAAATTAAGAATTAAAATCTATCAAAAAAAAGTAAACTTAATTAAAAGATGTGAAAGCAAAATAAGTAGATACCTTCATCCCGCGAGAATCATAAAATTCCTGAGGCAAAGAAAACTCATGCATAATCCAGGATGACTGTTTTCCTCTTCTCGCATACTCCGAATCAACACCCTTATCCCACTTGAAGTTAAGATTTTTCTGTATGCCAATCGGAGTATCTGTTGTTCCAGGTTGGTTAAACTCTTTACCACCGTCTCCATCCCACTTTCCATCTTTCGTAGTTCTTCGTATGTTCTTGCCGGTTTTAGAAACCCTATAGATTGGTGTGAAAAAATAACGAATTTGGTCTCCTTTCTGGCGATCATCACAAAAATATTTAGTATTATAGTTTCGATTAATCTCATCAAACAACACCACAGGATTTCTGTAGCCGTCGTAGAGGTCTTTATCGAACACAAACCAAGAACAGAAATCCATATTTTGTCCAAGAACTTTCGGAGTTAAGTAGTACTTGATGAGTTGAAGCTCACTTGGATCAAACTTGTAACCTCTGGGAATTTCTTCTTCCTCAAAATCCATAGTTGAATCCAGAATTATAATGCTGATTGCTGTTCTCTGATCGATCTTGAAACCCCTAGATTTCTCTTTGTGCGTTTCTCGCTAGCTAGCTTTGTATGAGTAATTGATGTGTCATAAATTAATTAGTGCATGCATATTTATAGAGGATCCAAATTCTAGTTTTCGAGTGGGACTCGTAATGATTAGTTCTAATTAAGGAAAGTTAAGAAATATGTAATAACAAATTAAAACGACTCAGATAGACCAACGTGGCAGAACCTTAGGTAACCAATATTAATTAACTCCTACTTGTGCGCAGGTGATTGACCAATGTTGACCAAAGACCAGTTTTTAACCTAATTGTCCATAATTACTGCATAATTATCTTTCATTAAGAAGATCAAATAATTATTAATTAGACTAAGATCACGTAAATGGAAATTCAATTACCAAACCATGGAAGACGATTAATTAATCTTTGTACAGTGAAATTTCATTAAATTAATTTACGATAAATTAATTATTTTATTAAAATAATATTTTTTATCAGAACATGATTTTTTTTTTAAAAACCTTTCAAAGAGAATGAAAAATCTAAACTACTAAAAAAAATTAAACCAGAACAAACAACCTATTAAAAAATACAATCCCAGACAACGATGTTAAAAATTGAAAGAGTATCAATACAATAAATTATCTCCTAAGCTTTCTACCATAAATTAGTCGACCATTCTTGATGAACCCTCCGATTGCCAATATTCACCGCTAAACATGGTAAAGTCTAATGATTTTATCAAACAACATGAACAAAAAGTTGACGAACACAGGGAAATAATGGCCATATGGTTTTTTTTAAAAAACTTCCTTCACCTTGCAAGCGGTAGCTAGTTAACTCCAGCTGCTTTGTGCACAATTTTGGTTGAAGTTCAGAGAAAAAGGGCAAGACTGAAGATCATGAGAATATGAAACGATCGACTGTAGTCAACAGAGATAGGTATTCGTTGGAAAAGTAGAGACTTAAGATCATGTTTTCTTCTTTGTGCAGCAATGGCACTGGACCATTGGGGATTTTGGCCTTCCGTTCATTTTATGGAATCGCACCACAGAAAATATGTGATGAATAAGGCACTTGGAAGAGATGCGAAAAGTGGCATGTTAAAGTGCATGCAAATGTATAACTCAAAGAGAAAACAAATATATCACACTGAAGGCCTGATAGATTACAACCACAATATGTTGGATTTGTATTATAACATATATATATATATATATAGCAAAGAAAAACAACAGAAAAGAAAAATAAATGAAAATGATCTCCCTCCCAATAGTGAACTTACTTCCTGCAACCTATAAACTAGGCATTTAGCTTTGAATTGCAGAAATAAACATATACAGAACTCACAATAGAATTAAATTAACAGCTTGGTGAATGGGGAAAATGCCACACTGTTAGGAATATGGTGTTTTTAGTTGGGCCAGTAGACGCATCTTTGTGATAAGCGTCGATCCAAGATGTAACTAAAGTTTTTAGTAGTAAGGAGCAACGTAAGTTGTTGGTGGTGTAGATGGGCCAACATATTTAGGGGTATATGTTGGTGTTGCGTACTTGGGAGCAACGTAAGCTGGTGGTGGCGGTGATGAGTAGACATATTTAGGGGTATATGTTGGTGTTGGGTGTTTGGGAGCGACATAAGCTGGTGGTGGTGGTGATGTGTAGATGTACTTAGGGGTATACTTTGGTGTTGGGTATTTAGGAGCGATATAAACTGGTGGTGGCGGTGATGTATAGACATACTTAGGAGTGTACGTTGGTGTTGGTGTTGGGTATTTGGGAACGGCGTAAGCCGGTGGTGGTGGTGATGCATAGACATATTTTGGATTATAGGTTGGTGTTGGATATTTTGGAGCGACGTAAACTGGTGGTGGAGGTGATGCATAGACATATTTAGGAGTATAGGTTAGTGTTGGGTATTTGGGAGCAACATAAGCCGGTGGTGGTGGTGATGCGTAGACATATTTAGGAGTATAGGTTGGTGTTGGGTATTTGGGAGCGACGTAAGCCGGTGGTATTGGTGATGCGTAGACATATTTAGGAGTGTAGGTTGGTGTTGGGTATTTAGAAGCAACATAAGCCGGTGGTGGGGGTGACGCGTAGACATATTTGGGAGTGTACGTTGGTGTTGGGTATTTAGGTGCGACGTAAACTGGTGATGGTGGTGAGGCGTAGACAAATTTGGGAGTATACTTTGATTCATATTTTGGAGCGACGTAAGCCGGAGGTGGTGATGATGCATAAACATATTTAGGAGTATATTTTGGTGATTCGTATTTTGGAGCGACGTAAGCCGATGGTGGTGGAGAAACATATTTGTATTCATGTTTAGGTAGATATACCTCAGCAGTAACCTCCACAACTGGTTTCTTGTAGGGAGTTTCTTTGTTGTAGTTGGGTGTATACTTCTCGTACTCAGCTAGTGCAACATTGATTAGAGCAAATAAGGTTAAAGCATAAACCAGACAAGCTGAGAGCCTTGCCATATTGAACAGTGCAGGACAAGGAATGAAGGAAGGATAAATGTTGTTTGTAAAGATTATGATGAGAAAGAGAGAATTCTAAACCCATTTATATAGTGTCATACTTGAATACTTATTCCTCTCTTAATAATGCACAATCTATTTACGACGCACACTTGCAGACATTGTGTTGTACAACTAACTCCAATTTTAACATAAGTCAAGTCATACATGCATGCACGATCTTTGGGTGATCAGTGATTGAATTTGGACACATTTTTGTACGCGTTGGAATCGATGTTTGTCAACTATAGATTTTCTGGACTTGCCAAACATGGTAAGATTTAAAGTAATCGTGCATTTTGTGTTTTGGCTGGGTCATTCAACTTGCTGAACATACGATGGAACAAAAGGCTTTGTACGATTTACTGCTGGTGGAAACATCACAATGTCTTAAACATTTTGTTTTTATAATAAAAACGAAGAGGATATTTCAAAACTTAATAAATAGAAACTACATTGTTCTAATCCTTCCAAACTTCTCTACTGATGAAGTTGGGACTTGGGTGGGTTAAAATTCCATGATTCTGAAGATAAATGAACTCTAGAATGCTTTGCTAATAAATGATCACCAGTATTATTATACTCTGCCAAGAAATAAATGCTAGACTATATAGCACAAGGACTGGAAGTTGATCAGCTTATTATTACTATAAAATGTACTCTTTATAGTTGGGTTCTTCATGGTATTCTTTTTTCTGGTGAATTTGAGGGAGACCAAAAACTAATTAGAGACTATTTTTTTAAAGCAATCCAATGGGTGTGGCTAAGGGGTAATCTAGGGGTATGTAAAATTATCATAAAATCTTTCAGTAATCAAATTATTACCAAAAAACCAATCACTAATAAAACTTAAATCTAAACCTATTTCACAATTTCATTTCAAACTACCGATTTTGCAACTCTCTTCTTCTCCTCTCCAATTTCAAAACCACCGATTACACTTCAAACTATCGATTTTCCACCATTTTTTTTCTTATCTTCAACCGCTAAATCGTAAACCAATTCATCGTATAATCGTAAACCAATTAATTGTCGTTACTACGATCTAAAGATGCCTCGACAAAAGCAAACATCTCGTCAACCTCCTAATGCGGAGTTGCCGCCATTTGCCCTATTTACAGCAGATCGAGAAATTGTTCAACAACAAAGCGGTGAACACGATGAACGCGATGAGGATGAAGTAGAAACGGAGTCCGATAACGAAAATCTGCCTCTGGAGCAGTTGATGGCTCTAATAAGGTAAGGGGTTTACCATAATTTGTGTTTATATTGCTTAAATCACATGAATCAGTGAGTAGAATACCAAGGGTTTTAGGCTAGATTGTACAATCGGTAGTTTCATGGTTGTATTAAACTACCGATTGTGTTAGTGTTCTTCACTGCTCATGAACATCATGCACAATCGGTAATTATTTTTAGGTTAGAAACTACCGATTGTTCTACTGTATCAAAATTTAGTGATAATCGGTAGTTACATATAGGGTTAAACTACCGATTGTGAGTGTCCAGGAGTCTCAGAAACATCATGCATAATCGGTAGTTAGATGTAGAACTAAACTACCGATTATTCTACTGGATGCAAATGTAGTGATAAACAGTAGTTTGGTTTAGGGTTAAACCTCCGGTTGTGCTAGTTGGTTGACCTCAAAAACATAGATCACAACCGGTAGTTATTTTTACACCTAAACTACCGATTCTTCTACTGGATCCAAAATTAGTGATAATCGGTAGTTAAATTTTTTATGTACTACCGATTGTGCGGGTGTCTATAGACTTTTTTGTTCCCATTTTTTATACATAATCGGTAGTTAGTGTAGAGCCCGATCTATCGATTGTGCACAATCTATAGTTAAGTTGTTTTTTAACTACCAATTATACACAATCGGTGGTTACATTGTTTTTTTGCCTACCGATTGTTAACAATATGTTGAGTTTAATTTACTTTGTCTACCGATTATGTACTGAAATGATTGTTCTTTTATCTTGTATCAAATAAGGGAAAAGCGTTCTAAGCAAAGGAGCGATACAATTCTATCGGGGCCTCGTCATGAAGGCGGAAAGAACCGCTAGTGCTAGAATACAAAAGAGCGCTAGCCAATACTTCGAAGGAGCACCAAGCCCCACAAGCTAAACACTTCCAAGAAGGTGGACCAAGAGCTACCCAAGAAGAAGAAGAAAATGTTACAAAGAAACAACCAAGGAAGAGAGGAGGACACCAGGTCCTCAACTCTCTGAAGATTAAGGGACTACCACAAGGTCAAGTCCCTGGGCTCCCAAGAGATGAAGGAGATTTATTGTTTGGCTACAAGGATTCTTGGGCCAAGGAAATATACTCTACCGAGGTAATATTTATTAAACACCATTCTGAACATATTGTAATTTTATTCGTACAAGTGTTAACTTTATTCTAATTGCTTTTTAATTCAACGTCTATATTAGGACCATTATAATGCGGTCCGTCTACGGAAACCTACTGCCGCACCATACAAGATGGACGATTGGCCGTTGGTCGGTGAGTGTCAACGGTTCAAGGATATTATACTGAGCTCGGGGCTATCTACGGCCGCCAAAAACTCCATGTTAAAACACGATCGTGTGTCGATATCTGCATTCATGGACCGATACTTTTCACATGCCGTGGGGAGAGATGACCATCACACCCAATGATGTGGTGCAGATTCTAGGTCTGACCGAACATGGTACGATGGTCAAGTTTGATTATGTCAAGCAGTTAAGCTGGGACCAGCTTTATGCTTTGACGGAGAAGTGTTTTGGCTGGGACCGAGAGACCTCCAATAAAGAGGTTGACCGGTGCGCTAAATTCAGAACCAGGCAATTCAGCATGGTGGAACTGATGGAATGGTTCAGAGGCACCTTGGCTAAAGAGGAGGTCAACCCGGAGTTCAGCGATGACCAGGTCAGAGCTGCAACAACTGCATATCTTCTATGCGTTTTGGGATGTGTCATTTTCCCCAATGCGAGCGGCAAACGGGTTGACGCCAACCTCCTACAACTTTTGGATCCCATCGACAAAGTTCGAGACAACTCGTGGGGTACTGCTTGTCTTGCATTTTTGATGGAAGAGATGAGGAAGGCATCCCGGGAGAAGACTAGCCAAATAGCTGGGAACGTGAGCTTATTGCAGGTATTTTAGTAACTCCACTGATGGTTTGATTGCTATTTATTCTTTATTCTTTTGCTCTTTCAATTTTCTCATACTTGGTTTGATATGTTCATTAGGCTTGGATCTACGATCACTTTCCTTCCCTGGAGTTGGTAAGACAGAAGCCGGATTGGGAGAAAGGCACAACTCGAGGCAAAAAATACATCTTTTTGGGAAACCATTCAAGGTTCAAGGAGCAGCAGTTGATTGCTTTGAGGAGGAAGCTAGACTCCATGGCGTCCGGAGATGTATGTTTTGATCCCTACAGGGAAGAGCTAGCTGATCGTACTATACCTCGAAGGTATGAGTTGGCCATGTACTTTGGACCCTTGTGGCATCTAACATGATATGTCATCTATAATTCCTCTAGGGTCCTGCGTCAAATGGGTCATGTCCAAGAAGAACCTAGGCATCACATTCACGGCATGTTCAAATTGGACGTGGAGAATTATGTTTGTGTTAAAGACACGATCCAAGTTGTTTACACGCCCAAACCGTCTGTTGAAGATTGGGACAGGAGAATGCAGTACATGATCCCCGAGGGGAGACCTGTAAATTGAGGTAATGAAACAGTTTCTGCATATATGGTATGGTACCGGGAGCATTCTAATCTTAAAGTGATCCGTGAAGATAAAGGAAAGAGCACCGGGGTCCCGGAATATAGGTCCATCATCAAAGACAACCCGTCGGGCTTAGCAAGGCTGGTACTTAATGTTATTTCCTTTTGATTTTATTATTACGGGTCAATATTATAGATAATAACCGTTTGATTGTTATTGCCTAAAAACAGAAGAAGAGGATTGCATTTCTGTCGAACAAGATAGGTTCGTGCCTCAATGGGGGAGATAAAGACCTCCTTGACAATCTTGATAACGAAGATTATGCTTTCCAGTTTGGAGATACATGTACGACCACGACGGCGACGAGGAATTTAACTTCTAAGAAGAGTGAACGTTCTCGCAGATCAACGAGTGCTGCTCCTCGAGCCAATGTCCCTGCTCCTCAACCCAATGAACCTGAAGTCTCTGTTACTCGTGCTCCTCTTCCTAAAACCCAAAAAGTTAGGAATTAGTTGTAATCGTTAAATTGAAGGATATTATATTAATGTTTAACATTTTTGGTTTTAAGGTCTAACATTTGAGATGATTATATGTATTTTTTTTTGAGTTATCATTTGATTTTCCATCGATTTATTTTTAACAAGTAATGTTCTTCAAATTTTACATTATAATCGGTAGTTAAAATTTTGAACAAACTACCGATTGGGTAAATTCATCAGTAATCGGTATTTTAAGAATTTTTAAACAACCGATTGTGTACAGCCGGTCGTTTGTACAAAATTTTAACTACCGACTGTGAGTGTCCAGGAGTTTTTCAAAAAAATTCGATTTCCAATTTGGGGCTACTAATCATATCGGTAGTTTGTTCAAATTTTAACCTACCGATTGTGAGTGTCCAGGAGTTTTTCAAAAAAATTCGATTTCCAATTTGAGGCTACTTACATAATCGGTAATTTGTACAAAATTTAACCTACCGATTGTGAGTGTCCAGGAGTTTCTCAAAAAAATTTGATTTCCAATTTGGGGCTACTCATCATAATAGGTAGTTTAAGGAATTCTTAAACCACCGATTGTGCCAAGACAAATTGTTGAAATTTTAAAAAAAAATTGGATTTCCAATTTGGGGCTACTAATCTCAATCGACAGTCTAACATTTTTTAAAACTACCGATTTTTTTTGTACAAAATGTTGAAATTTTTCAAAAAATATCGATTTCCAATTTGGGACTGCTTATTATAATCAGTAGTCTAAGAATTTTTAAAACTACCGACTAAGCTTGTACAAAGTGTTGAATTTTTTTAAAAAATCTCGATTTCCAATTTGGGGCTACTTATCATAATCGATAGTCTAACATTTTTTAAAACTACTAATTGTTTTTGTACAAAATGTTGAAATTTTTTAAAAAAATCTCGAGTTCCAATTTGGGGCTACTTATCATAATCGGTAGTCTAACATTTTTTAAAACTACCGATTGTTATTGTACAAAATGTTGAAATATTACAAAAAATATTGATTTCCAATTTGGGGCTACTTATCATAATCGGTAGTTTGTACAATTTTTAAAACTACCGATTAAGCTTGTACAAAGTGTTGATTTTTTTAAAAAAATCTCCATTTCCAATTTGGGGCTACTTATCATAATCAGTGGTTTAAGATTTTTTAAAACTACCGATTGTTTTTGTACAAAATGTTGAATTTTTTAAGAAAATCTCGATTTCCAATTTGGGGCTACTTATCATAATCGGTAGTTTAAGATTTTTAAAACTACCGATTGTGATTGTATAAAATGTTGAAATTTTTTAAAAGATTTCGATTTCTAATTTGGGGCTCTTATCATAATCGGTAGTTTAAGAATTTTTAAAACTACCGATTAAGCTTGTACAAAGTGTTGAATTTTTTCAAAAAATTTGAATTCCAATTTGGAGCTACTTATTATAATCGGTAGTCTAAGATTTTATAAATCTCCCGATTGTCCTTGTACAAAATGTTGAAATTTTTCAAAAAATTTCGAATTCCAATTTTGTTACTGTTTTGTTACCGTTCTGAATTGTCTTTAATTTGTATCCTGATACACCTATAAATAAATGATTTATATCTATCATTCTCATTTCAAATCCACATCTTTTATATTTCATAGAAAATTTCTAATCTCTCGTTTTCATGTAATGTCGGGTTATGAAAATTACAGGCTTAACACAGAGAATTTTACCCTAGAAGATTTATCCCTATGTCAAAACATAGTATTACATTATCCAGCAAGGGGTCATGAACGTCGGATGAATGGTTCAGTGAGCATGCAATGGTTAGAACATATACATGCTAACTTTTGTAACAAAACCGGTAATCACAACAACCGGAACAGAGCGAGCCTTTTTTGTCGATATATGGAAATCACAAGGGAAGTACTATGAATTTTCTTCTTTAACCTCTAAGGTGAATGAATTTCGCATTAGGAATGAAATTGATGATGAAGTTGTTGCCAGATCTCTGGAGGAATGGAGAAGATGGAAACGTTCAGATTTCAGGTACAAACCTCATTTCGAGATCCTAAGGGTGATGGAAGAAAATAATCCTTTTGTGTTGATTATTATCCCAAGAAGTGAAGAACGTCGTCCCGGTCGTCGTACGACCCGTTGAAGGTTTGATAATAGGTTCGCTTAAGTGTTTAAGTGTAATCTACTGATTTATTATATTTCATTTCCTTTAATGTTATGCTTTTTCGATTCAATGAAATGATTTATAAAAAAATTAAGGAATCCAATTTGGGGCTACATATTATAATCGGTAGATTATGGTGTACCCAAAACTTCCGATTGTAAATATTAGTTCGAACTTAGTGTACATATTTTATGTACACTCTTGTTACACCAGGCCTCAACGTTTTTTTTTTTTAAAGAGTCGTTAAGACTATAATCTATATAAGGAGGGTAACCTCTTCTCATTTATGCACCTCCAATACATTTTAACTCTCAAACTTTAAAGAAATAACCGTATAGATTAGTGGCTCAACCTATTCTCAACTTAAACATCAACTTTTTCATTTCTTTTTATCTACCGATTCTTCTACTCCTTTTACCCTTAAGTGCTCCATTGAAAATGGCTCCAAAATCTTTACCTAAACAATCAAAGAAAGGAAAGGAAAAGATGGTGATAAAGGAGTCCAAACCATTGAAATCAATTCGTCAACCGATTCCGAGACAACTTACTATGTTTTGGATCCTCGATGCATTTTAAGGGACAAAGACTTGTCAAGCATAAACCCATATTACAATGAAGCTGGAGAGTACATAGGTCCACTTCGGGCTGATCCTAAGGGGAACGAGAAGAAGAAGAAGCCGGTTGAAACTAGGACCAAGACGAGAGTAACAAGGAGTGAAAGAATTTCATGAGATCAATGAGATTGATCACTTTGAATTTCTATAATGTGTTTTGTTTCGTTTATTCGGATGTTTTTATCTTTTTTGAACAAGTTTAATGAACAATATGTAGTAAGTTTGTTTGAACAAGTTTATCTTCGGATGTTGAAATAGTTTCATGAAGCTAGATATCAAGTAAAATCGGCATATTCGGTAGATAACTATGTTTCTAAACTACCGATTAAACACAATCGATAGTTATTTATTTCCCGTGCTACCGATTATCCTAATCGGTAGTTATTTGTGTTCACTAACTACCGATTATGGCAAGAAAAGTCCTGGACAACAAAACCATTATACTCGGTAGATAAAATTGATCTTTAAACTACCGATTACAAAGTTTAAAATTTTAAAGTTAATTCATTATATGTTTACAATTGGTAGACATAAATTTTCAATTCCTACCAATTGTGAAAGATGAAGAGTTAAAGTTTTTGGAAGGTTCTGAGAAATCCAATTTGGGGCGACACCTATATATTAAACTACCGATTGTACAATCGGTAGGAAAATAAATCACGATCCTACCGATTGTGAAAAACTAAAACTCGAAAAATCAATTTAAAACACTCTCGATTTCTAATCCAAAACTAAATCAAATAATTTTCTAATAACCAAATTAATTAACTAATTAATCAAAATTAACACTGATTAAAACAAGGGTAGATTAGCCATTATATAAATTATATAGATAAGGGATGTATTGAGATTATTTTTAAATGACCTTATTTTATTTTATTAGTCGCCCCTAATTAGTTTTTGGTCACCCTCAAATTCGTTAGGATTTTTTTAAGTACACTTATTTATAATTGGGAGGCATTGATCGGCAATTGCTAATTACTAACTTTTCTTTGTATTCTTTATAAGAATTACTTCTGGTAACTCATATTTTTTAATATAATTTGCCCTTTCCTATGTCAAAAAAAGGATTATTACACTCTCTATTAATGGAAATACACTTCCGACTAACAATAGAACCTAATATTGTTCTAGCATCGTGGATGATGGTATGATACTCCTATGCCAGGCCAGACATATCACCATTAACTGCCTTAGCTACTGATTGTGCGTCGAGTTATTGAATTCCAATGGCTGAATTTTGCAGTTACTTTTCCCACTTTCCAGCTTCTAGAAGAGCTTCACATTCAGCTTGTTCGGAGTTTATGCATCTATTAAACATATCTGCACCTTGATTCTCCATAGTCACCGGCAAAATTTCGCAAGATTATACCAACACCACAAAAATTATTTTGGTGATTTATAGAAAGCATCACAACTTATGGTTATATAAGGTGCAGTAAAAGGATTCCATGTTGGGTTAGAGTTCAGATTTGCATTTCTGTTGCAGCTAGTATAATTCTTCCTTCTCTTATCTCTACCGGTTATAGATTTGAGATTTTATATCTTCCTGATGGCTTCCACTGGATTAGGTTTCAGTCAGATCTTGGATGACACAATTACACCTAGCCTTCCATATTTCCCATGCTATGTTAGCCATTTTTTCTGGCCAATCTTCATCAAATAGAGTATTGCTGCCCGAAAACCATCTTTAATCAAATTGAGGATCCTATTCAGCCCCCTTTTTTTTTCTTCTCACCTCTAGTCCTCTGTTTTGGTATTGCTTTAGCCTTTTCGGCTTCGGTCTACACTCTACAAGCAACTCATGCAAGCTAACTGATATGTTAGCCAAGCTGAATCCAACTTTTCAGTGTTTGCAAGATTTTGAACCCAACTGTGTATAGGTTTGGTTTTGTATTATGTTTTAATTTCTATGATCAGGATCTAGTTCATACTTCAAGCAGACATGTCAGTTAGAATGTAAATGTATAGTTCAAAAACAGGAAACAAATTTATTATACTGAAGATCCAATAGAGTCCAACCACATATGTTGGATTTGTAATGCATCACAGTGCAACAAGATCAAAACAAAAACGAAATAAAATTCCATTAGTGAACATATTTTCTGCAACCTATAAGTTTTACATTTAGCTTTGAATTGCAGAAATAAACAGAAGTAAAACTCACAATAAAAGTAATCAAATGAAGGTTGTTAGCTAGGAACATGGTGTTTGTAGTGGGAACAGTAGACGAATCTTTCTGGTCAACGTTAATCAAAGATGCAGTGAAGATGTCTAGTAGTAAGGAGCGACGTAAGCCGGTGGTGGTGGTGGAGATGAGTAGACATATTTAGGAGCAACGTAAACTGGTGGTGGTGGTGATGAGTAAACGTATTTAGGGGTATATGTTGGTGTTGGGTATTTGGGAGCAACGTAAGCCGGTGGTGGTGGTGATGAGTAGATATATTTAGGGGTATATGTTGGCGTTGGGTACTTGGGAGCGACGTAAGCTGGTGGTGGTGGTGATGAGTAGACATATTTAGGGGTATATGTTGGCGTTGGGTACTTGGG
>JAJJMC010023261.1:33297-49635 GCA_023531435.1 Papaver californicum
GATGGATAAACAACAGGAGCGACGTAAGCTGGTGGTGGTGGTGATGGAGATGGATAAACAACAGGAACGACGTAAACTGGTGGTGGTGGTGATGGGGATGGATAAACTACAGGAGCAACGTAAGCTGCTGGTGGTGGAGAAGCATATTTATATTCATCTTTAGGAAGATATACCTCGGCAGTAACCTCCACAACTGGCTTTTGATAGGGAGTTTCTTTGTAGTTGGGTGTATATGGCTCGTACTCAGCTAGTGCAACATTGATTAGAACAAACAAAGTTAAAACATAAACCAGACAAGCTGAGAGGCTTGCCATTGAGCAGTGGAGGCGAGGAAGAATATCTAATAGTGGTTGTTTATAGAGTTTATGATGAATAGAGAGGCTTGCAAGCTCATTTATATAGTGCAACACTTGATTACATTTTCTTTGTTATTAAGCACAATCAGTTAAATTATACCCACTTGGGAAGTATGTTAGTGGTGTACCACTAACTTCATGTATAATACAAGTTGAGGCATGCACGATCTGTGGATGATCGAACAGTGAAAGGACACATTCATGTACGTGTTGGGATGTTTGTCAACTATAAATCATCTGGGCTTGTCAAACATGGTAAGATGGAAGTAATGTAGTGCGAGTGTGATGCATTTTTATGTTGGGCCATGGAACAGGATTCGTAAGTGTTGGAGGAAACATCACAATATCTTAAACTTTACAGAGCACGATATACTAAATTTGCAACAATTCACACATACAGAAACCCTTGGGTTTTAATAACTTGGTCTATATTTTCAATGCGTCTTTATAGTAGCAAAACCGATGTCTATACCTCCGATGAAGAGGGATATTTTTGACATCTCATGGGCAGATCTTAATTTCAACGACTGGGATTGAATACTATACAAACCCTTATATTGGTCTGGGAAGGGTCTTGTTTGACCACTTGCTCTTAGCTTTTGGAGAAAGCAAAAGAAAGTGAAGATGATGATACTCAATACAATTTCTCAGTTGTTGAAGCAGGAGGAATTTACAGATGTGGTTTTCAAGGAGGAACTCTAGATCCTTTGGCGCCTTCGGAAGATGCGATTGCGAAAAGTATTAGGAAAAGAAGAAAGAAAGATATGATCGATGAAGCTGTGAAAGTGCTGCTGGATGAAAGAAATCATCCAGTTTTGATTCACTGCAGGCATGGGAACCATAGGACGGGTATTGTTGTTGGTTGTTATAGAAAGTTGAAGCAGAATTGGTGTTTGCATGTGTGCTTGAGGAATACCAGAGATTGTCAGGCGAGACTGCTAGGCGAAATGATATGAAATTCATCCAAAACTACTACGAGACTGAGAGATTAGATGCCTCATAATCTAGAAGTGGTTTTGGTTTACAAATGTGTTCATTAGTCTCTAGTGTTTCAAGGTCTTTGTTATATGGTTGAAGGCTTAGAGTTTAATGGAATCATAGCAAATTAACAATTGTGCAGTGTCTTAATCTTCCTATGCATAGTGTATAAGTGATGAGTTAAATTTTCCTCAGCCTGTAGTCCTCTATATAAACCCTAAGAAATCCCTATGCCTTGCACCTGACACACATATTCTCATTAATTCTTCTACTGCAATGGCTTCATTCCCTTGCAACATGTTTTTTCTCACTCTACTACCTCTGGTAGTATTGTTGAGCATGAGTCATTTTAGTTTAGCAAGACCAATACACCAGTCAGGAGAAAGTCTTGCCATCCGATTGCAATCCAAGGATACATCATCATAGACAAAGTGTTGGGACTCATTAAGCGAGCTTATATACTGTACTGGTGAGGTAATCCTTTTCTTTCTGAACGGTGAGACTCAATTAGGACCAAATTGTTGTCGTGCAATCCGGATTATCGTGAGGTGATGAATTTCGGTCTCGTTCCTTTATCTTCTTCTTATGGTCTCGCTCTTCTCTTTCTTTCTGACTTTGAATCAAGCTGTCCTCAACCGCTAACACAATATCAAGCACCTCAGCATATGTCTTGTGTCGAAATGCGACAATTCTATCACGAATCAAAGCCTTTAAAGCACTCACAAGTTTTCGAGCCTTCAACTCTTCTGTTGAGACTAAATGTGTCCGTAACGTTCTAGCTCACTAAATTTCTTGTCTAACTGTGTAACGGTCATATTACCTTGCTCCAAAGTTGCAAACTCGGCACACTTCAAGTATCTTGCTGTAGGAGGAAAATATTTGTTAAGGAACAATGTTTCAAATTGTTCCCAAGACGCACCTGCCACGTTTCCCATTCGCTTTTCTGAATTCAACCAATTGTCTGCATCACCTTGAAACATATACGTAACAAACCGTACTTTATCTTCCTCGGCCACTAGAAGTGCATCAAACTCCTTTCTCATACCCATTAACCACTTTTCAGCTTCTATGGGTTCTTCCGTACCATGGAACACTCTTTTACTTCCGACCAGTTTCTGGAATTCCGTTAAGTCCATAGTATGACTAGGTCGTGACTGATTCTGGTTCCCTATAACACCAGCCATGGTCTGTACAGATTCTGTCTGGTTCTCAATGACACCAGCCATGGTCTGTACAGATTCTGCCAACTTTTTCTCACAACTTGATTTCAGACATTTGGTTATGGAAGTAAGATTCTTGACTCCACCATTTTCTTTTAAAGTAACATCTTTAAGCTTTTGAAATTTCGGAGGCATCTTCACAATATAAAGACATTTATAAGGGTTAGAAACTATTAGTAATACTTATTACTAACAAACGCTATATCACGGTTTCTGGTTTTCCCCAAATCCCCATAACAAAAGAAAGACCCTTTCAAACAACTACTATGAATCTAGGTAAAACCTTTCAGAAAATGCTTTAACAAAATCATGATTATATATCAACGAACTTAGAGTTTTCGCTACAAGTCAGTAACACCATTATTTTTTTATTTTTTTTATTATACAGACCTAAAAGACTAACAATAGATCAGTAGCACAGTAAACATAATATTTCAGATTCAAGTTCAGACCGTACACATGAAAAATATTTCATCTTAAAATAATTCAAAAATGAATACAGACTCAAACATGATGCATTAAACGAGCCAAGGTATATGAATGCAGGTAAATCTTTGGGAAGTCGATCATTATAGAAAACAAGAAATCAAACACAACCTGATAAATAAGAACATATGCTCTGATACCAACTGTGATGGACCAGAAAATTTCCTTTCTAACGGGTTGGTTTTCAGCCCATTAGCAAGGCTAAATCCCTGGTGCGCACTCGAATGTCTAAAACGACACATAAGAAAATATACATCCATGCAATCATTTCAAAGAGCAAGCAGTAATGTATTCAAACCTCCCAACCAGAATAGAAATGCAAAACGAAAATTTTTCGGAATCAATGAGAAATAGAGTAAACAATAATTAAATTTTAAGTGTGATTATTGTATCCTTTAACATAAGCAGTAGTTGAAAAACGAAGGGGTATATTAGGATGATAACTTAGATAATCAATTAAACTTCATTTGCTTTCTATACAAAGCAATTATAAAACAAAGACGCTCAAAGGAAGTGTCAGTTGTGTACAAAACAGAAAATGAAGTGTCAGTTGTGTACAAAACAATTTAAAAAAAGAAAAGGGCTAAGACTATAAGTGACGTTTGATTTGTAAATCATTTACCACTGACCAACATTAAAATTAAGGTTTAAAATAGGGAACCAGGATAAATCTGTTCATAAACTCAAACCGTATTCAGTTTTTTTGAAAACACAGTCACGTCATTTTAGCAAACAGGAAATGGTTAATTTATAAGAAATCAATTCAAAACTTCTTTATGATGGAAACTGGACTTTGATGACTGCAAAACATTTTCAATATTCACAAATTTATTTAAAACATTCGAAATCACACAGATACACTGTACAGTATGAAGGGAATGAGCTCAATGTAAATATAAGATTTTGAACGAAGTTCATTTGTTTTGTACAAGGTTATCAAAATAGGGAGAGCTTAGAGACAATGTACGACAAGGTCTATCAAATCCAAGATTTACCAAAAACATCTCAAATGTCCAATTTCAGATATGTATATTTGGATTCGACAACGAAGCAAAAGGCGACAGAATACAGATTAGTTAACACCGATAGAAAACTATTCAGTAAGGCAAGATCCCATATTTTATATACAACAAAATATAGCAAAAGCATGGGTTATAAGCAAAATAAGACTACCCCAGATCCATCCCCGTGATACACATTATATACACAAGCAAAATACCAACTTTTGCTCAAACGCTTCGTACCGCAAGCTCTTCCCAAGCTTACTGCCTCAACCTCGCCTCGTACTCTGTGAGAAAACAAAATCAAAGGGGATGAGCCACAACCCAGTAGGGGTTACGAGATAATATACCGAAAGTTTAAGCAATCGAAATGTAAATCAAACTAAAGAAATGAGCACGCCCAAATTCAGAAATATATAGTGACAATTCCGTATTCATTTGAAACTTTAGAAATGCAATATTCGTTAACCGATGGTGAAAAAGTTCATGTAAGCTACTTGTGAGGACCAGTCTCTAATGTTAGGATAGTCGGATATTAGGCACCGTCTCGGACGGTCTTCCGCGGGTAGCCATTGTAATGGGATGCCCCTATGGGCCTAACAAACTCACCTGTAGCCTTCCAAAATCATTTCAAACATGCTCAACGAACCGATAACACCTTTCGCCAAACACAACAACTATTAACATCTGAATCATTAGTTACAAGAACCCGGTAAAGCTCCAGACAAATGTGTATACAATGAAGGCTATAATACAAGGAAGTCCTGACCTTTATAATTATTTAATGAAAACCTTTAAGATTAGAATGGAGAAGACACCCAAGAGTACTAAACAGAAGAGTTAAGATTTTTATAATAAAATCTTCATAAGAGAACAAATATGCTAATGCAGTGGAGAAAATATGCACTTCTTACAACATGAAGAATCAGTAAAGCAATGGGTTATAAGGTAGTACACTTATTAAACTGAGTGGCACAGACATGGTTGTAAATACTCAAGCTGGTGACATTACTCAAATCAGTGGGCTTAAACCTTTTAGTTACAGGTTGGAAATGAGATTTCAATACAAAATCCATAAAAGAGAATTTCAATTTTAAGGTAACAGTTTGGTTTCAAATAGAAAGCTCCTTGGATCATTTTCACAAACAGGTGTTGGGCTATTTTAGAAACTCAGTTCAACACTTGAATTTACAATGGAAACTAGTACTAAAATAATTGCAAAATCATTTTTGTTCTTCGTAAAATCATTTGCAAGCACTTGATGTAGTTCAATATGCAAATAGTAAACCGAAAGAAAATGCAAGCTTTCAAGCCAAGTTTTCTGCATGTTCAGGGCATTTAAAAGAAATATACATAAACCCAAAAAATGAGATGATTTTTATAGAATCAATGGAATTAAATCAAACCAAAACATATGAAAGATTGGTACAAATACAGAAGTAAAAATTCAAGTTCACTCTCGACAATTACGATAAAACGAGTAAATTTTTTTAGGTATTTTTCATATTAAGAAATTCAACAAAAGATTTAACTAAACATGAAATCAGATGAAATTGAAATTACCCATCCTTTGATTTGTAGCAATCACAAAATATCAGAGAGAAATGAAATAAACATTAATAAGCAATATCGATTAACACCATTGGAAACCCATAGTTCAGAAGGAAGAAACCCCTACCTTTGCGAGACAATTGTTGGCTGAAACGGAGAGTGGGTTGCTTAAAAGCCAAAAGATCCTCTTGCTTGAGATTGTTGTAAAAATCAGTAGATGAAATTTGATGAAAGGAAAGAAAAATGGAACAACAGGGAAGAGAAAAGTGGGATTTGTCTTTTAAGAAATTAGAGTTGGTTTTGTAAATAAAGGAAATTATTCTTAATTGATCATGCTTAATATGTGCCAAACATGCTTTATAATTTCTAGAGATTTCCATAGTTTTTTACTAACCAAGCACCCTAATACTTCTAAGAGGCAATTTATTTATTTAAAGACATCCATATTAGGTTTAGGGCACTCACCACATCACCCTAATACTTCTAAGAGGTAATTTATTTATTTAAAGACATCCATATTAGGTTTAGGGCACTCACCACATCACCCTAATACTTCTAAGAGGTAATTTATTTATTTAAAGACATCCATATTAGGTTTAGGGCACTCACAACATCTAACGTATCTGATACTAATACCGTACGCATATATTACACGATTCTAATTTCCCACTCAAATGAGATGAGTTCGGGTTCGAAGGCATTGTTACAGCAATGCATGATGAATTTAATGCATTGTTAAGTAACATGACCTGGTCTTTAGTTCCCCGCCAATCTCACATCAATCTTGTTTGCTGCAAATGGGTTTATCGGATTAAACAAAAATCTGATGGTTCTATTGATCGCTACAAGGCCTGATTAGTTGCTAAAGGTTATTCTCAGCATTATGGACTTGACTATGAAGAAACGTTCAATCATGTCGTAAGACCAGTAACTATTCGTCCTATCCTTAGTATTGCCGTTACTTTTTCCTGGCCAATTCGACAATTAGATGTCAAGAATGCTTTTCTTCATGGTTCTTTTGATAAGGATGTATACATGATCCATCCTCCGGAGTATGTTAACAAGGATTTTCCCAACCATGTGTGTAAAATTCATAAAGCTTTGTATGGTTTGAAACAAGCTCATCGAGCTTGGTTTCATAAGTTCACTTCCTATCTATCTAAATTGGGGTTTAAACCATCTAAATCAGACACTTCTCTTTTTATTCGTCACTCTTCCGCAGGAATTCTTGTACTCTTATTATATGTCGACAATATCTTGATAACTGGTTTTGATCCTGCATTAGTTACTAAAATATACTTTATACCTCACTATTCATATGACTATGGTATACTAGTGTATTATGATTCTCATATTTTCAAAAAAAGGTAACACATTCAAAATAATTTAAAAATCACCATAGAAATTGATAATACGTAATTATTAACCAATCATGTGATTCACGCCAATTGATACTACACAAAACACATATAATCAAAGTGATTTACAACACAATGCATATTTCATACACAACTAAATCAACATCTCATTATTCATTAGCAATGTGATACTAATCTAACACATATAAGAGATTATCACTTTAAGTCATAAAAATCAATTTGTTACTTGCTCTAATTTATTTATGAGAAATATTTCAACTAAATTGTAATCTCAAGTCTATTATGGACAAAAGAACTCACTAGTACCGGTTTTTCATGTTATATCCAAAGTTACAAAATACCACTATAAATGGTTGCAAGATCTCACACTAATCTATAGCTTTGACACAGTTATGGATATTTTGGACAAAAATGCGCAACGCTTTTGCAAACACCATATCTCACAAATTATAATCCCGAATCAGAAAATCAAATATGAGTTTTGAAGATAACATCTAGATATACAAACTTCATTTGAACAACCATTTCAAAAAACTCATAATTACGCCAAGAAAACTAATTTAGTCAACAACATTATCTTCCCGTCAGAATTTTTCAACAATGTTTATCAGTTTTGTAAAATATCTAATTTAGTCAACAACATTATCTACCCGTAAGAAAATATACATCCATGCAATCATTTCAAAGAGCAAGCAGTAATGTATTTTCAAACCTCCCAACCAGAATAGAAATGCAAAACCAAATTTTTTTGGAATCAATGAGAAATAAAGTAAACAAGAATGAAATTTTAAGCGTGAATTTTATTGTATCTTTTAACATAAGCAGTAGTTAAAAAACGAAGGGATATATTAGGATGATAACTTAGATAATCAATTAAACTTCATTTCCTTTCTATACAAAGTAATTATAAAACAAAAACGCTCAAAAGAAAGTGTCAGTTGCGTACAAAACAGAAATGAAGTGTCAGTTATGTACAAAACAATTTAAAAAAAAGGGCTAAGATTATAAGTGACGTTTGATTTGTAAATCATTTACCACTGACCAACATTAAAATTAAGGTTTAAAATAGGGAACCAGGATAAATCTGTTCATAAACTCAAACCGTATTCAGTTTTTTTTGAAAACACAGTCACGTCATTTTAGCAAACAGGAAATGGTTAATTTATAAGAAATCAATTCAAAACTTCTTTATGATGGAAACTGGACTTTGATGACTGCAAAACATTTTCAATATTCACAAATTTATTTAACACATTCGAAATCACACAGATACGCTGTACAGTATGAAGGGAATGAGCTCAATGTAAATATAAGATTTTGAACGAAGTTCATTTGTTTTGTACAAGGTTATCAAAATAGGGAGTGCTTAGAGACAATGTACGACAAGGTCTATCAAATCCAAGATTTACCAAAAACATCTCAAATGTCCAATTTCAGATATGTATATTTGGATTCGACAACGAAGCAAAAGGAGACGGAATACAGATTAGGTAACACCGATAGAAAACTATTCAGTAAGGCAAGGTCCCATATTTTATATATAACAAAATATAGCAAAATCATGGGTTATAAGCAAAATAAGACTACCCCAGATCCATCCCCGTGATACACATTATATACACAAGCAAAATACCAACTTTTGCTCAAACGCTTCGTACCGCAAGCTCTTCCCAAGCTTATTGCCTCAACCTTGCCTCGTACTCAGTGAGAAAACAAAATCAAACGGGATGAGCCACAACCCAGTAGGGGTTACGAGATAATATTACGAAAGTTTAAGCAATCGAAATGTAAATCAAATTAAAGAAATGAGCACGCCCAAATTCATAAATATATAGGTTATTCTCACCATTATGGACTTGACTATGAAGAAACGTTCAGTCCTGTTGTAAGACCAGTAACTATTCGTCATGTCCTTAGTATTGTCGTTACTTTTTCCTGGCCAATTCGACAATTAGATGTCAAGAATGCTTTTCTTCATGGTTCTTTTGATAAAGATGTATACATGATCCATCCTACGGAGTATGTTAACAAGGATTTTTCCAACCTTGTGTGTAAACTTCATAAAGCTTTGTATGGTTTGAAACAAGCTCATCGAGCTTGGTTTCATAAGTTCACTTCCTATCTATCTAAATTGGGGTTTAAACCATCTAAATCAGACACTTCTCTTTTTATTCGTCACTCTTCCACTGGAATTCTCGTACTCTTATTATATGTCGACAATATCTTGATAACTGGTTTTGATCCTGCATTGTTTACCCTGATTCATGACTTGAGCAAGCAATTTTCTATGAGTGATTTGGGTGATCTTCATTATTTTCTTGGTATGGAGATACATTGCACTCCAAATGGTTTACATCTTAGTCAAACTCGTTTACATTTGATATTCTTAATCGTATTGACTTTTTAAATTCAAAACTTGTTGCAACCCCTTTTTCTACTGGGAGTAAGATGTCTGCATTTGATGGTACATTGTTAGATAATATCACTTTGTATCGTAGTCTAGTAGGAGCTTTACAATACCTTACCATGACCTGTCCTGATATAACATATTCCGTTAATCAAGTTAGTCAGTTTATGCATTCGCCTACTGATGTTCAATTTAATGCAGTGAAACGAATATTGCGATACCTAAAGGGAACTCTTGGTTATGGTATCTACTTAACTAAATCTAATTTTCAACTTCGTGGTTTTAGTGACGCTGATTGGGCAGGAAATCCAGACTCTCTTCATTCTACCACTGGTAATTGTATTTTTCTTGGAAACAACTTGATTTCTTGGTGTTCAAAGAAACAACCAACTGTCTCTAAATCAAGCACCGAGGCTGAGTATCGTGCACTTTCTTTAACTACTGCTGACGTGATTTGGATTCAATATCTACTACAAGACTTAGGTATATTCATGCCATCATCTCCAATCATGTATTTTGATAATGTCAGTGCCACATATCTTGCTTTAAATCCAGTGCAACACTCTCGCTCAAAGCATATACAAGTTGATTAGAATTTTGTTCCTGAACGTGTGCAACGAGGTTTTTTGCAGATTACATACATCTCTACTCGACATCAACTTGCTGACGTATTCACCAAGCGCTTATTAAAAGATAGATTTCAGTACTTGACTTCCAAGCTCTCTCTTAATACTACACCACGATCGACTTGAGGGAGGATATTGAGAGATCTTCTATACATATAAACTAATTCCAATATCTTCTATATATATTAATTGTATCCTATACATCCGTAGGTAGTAATGATAGAAAATTCTGTCATTAACTCTAGTAATCTTCTGTAATACTCTCCTGTATACTCTCAATCAATATATTCTCCTCCCATTGACATAATTCTGTCACAGAGGATTCATACATTCATACAGTTAACTTATGATGAAGGACGAATCGTTAATCTTTTTTGTTTATCCCCACCAGACATGTTTTAGCAGAGGTAGGAGTTGAGATTTAATTGCCCACAATGTTATGTGATGACATTGTGGTGCCTTTGCTGTCTCTTTATCTAAAGATTTATGAGAGGTATTCTTTTTAAATATTCTGTAGGACAACTGTTTCTTAGAGCAATGGGAGTTCAAAGCAAACTGCATTGATTATTTCCTTTACATCACACTACAAAAAAAACGGGTTTAAGCGACAGGTCGTTTTAAGTCGCTTAAAGACCCTTTAAGTCGCTATAACGGTTATAGCGACTAAAAGTGGCACTCGCTCCGTTGGTTGCCCAAAGCCATGTATCTCAAAGTCTTGAGCGATCATGCAATCGCTCTAGTAATAAACCAACTTACCTAAAGCGAGTACTTTTCTCATTGCTTAACATTTAGACCAACTAACATGGAGCAAGCAAAAATGTGATCGCTTAACATGTAGACCAACCAATGTAGCAAGTAAACTACCAATCGCTTAGAATATACTAATCATTCTAAAGCAAGTAAAATACTTAGTTGATAGATACAAGGAGCAACTCGACCTAAATTTGCTTGGTTAAGGTTTTAAGCGATCAAATTATTTTGCTCGCTAAAAGCGATTTCTGATTTTGATTGGTCTGAAGTTGGTTGCTCAAGCTTTTGAGGTAGCAAAGTTTTTACTCAAGTTGATTGATTAAAGGTTTAAGCAACCAAATTATTTAAAATTCTGATTTTGATTGGTCTGAAGTTGATTGCTTAAGCTTTTAAGCTATCGAATTTTTTACTCAAATTGATTGATTAAAGGTTTAAGCGATCAAATTATTTGAAATTCTGATTTTGGTTGGCCTAAAGTTGGTTGCTTAAATTTTTAAACTACCAAATTTCTTTGCTCGTTAAAAACAAATTATGATTATATAATCCCAAATTTTAATTATAATTAACAATTAATATTAGACATTGTCACTAATTAAGATTATATAATTAAAAATAAATAACAAAATTAAATTAAAATTAATACTAAAAATAATTATGAACCAAATTAAAATCATAATTGATCAACTTTATTATTAATGAATTCAATTTACAGCATCATTTGGTTAAAAAAATTACAATCATTTAGTCTCCAAATTACAATCATTGACTCAAAATTACGTAAGCTTTGGATGTATATTTCCGCATAATGTATATTTCCGCATAATGTATATTTCCGTAACGTATCCAAAGGAACTTCAGGAGAATGTGCTTCATCCTTAGAACCATCATGACTAGAACTGTGAGTGAAGGTATGTGCTTCATCCTTAAAACCATCATGACTAGAACTGTGAGTGAAGGTCAAGTATGCATTTCATGCTGAACTCCCTGCACAACAAGTTTAAGTAAGTCAGATGTTAACAATTCTAAAGACCAGGATGACCAGGATCACTGAACCTTAGTGAAGGTTGGTACTATTACATTTTGCAGTGACATGTATTTTTCTCATAGCTATAAACTCTTAGCATCAAAACATTCTGCAGTGACATGTATGTTCTGGCATTAAAATACCTACAAGGAAAAAAGCAACTTGTTGATGGTTCTTATCAGAGGCAAGTTGTGCTGGTGTACATCCAGTTTTGTCAATCACCATTAAAACCTCTTTTTTTCCTACCTGAACAAGAAATTCTAGAAAAGCAAATAAATTGCTTAAGTTTATATGGGTAAAGAATATAGGAGACACGTTGATATTAGAACAAATGCAATTTTTGCAATATAATAAATGACATGAATGAAATAGATAGACATTCCAAATAGTTCAAGTACCAGTGCAGAGACCTTCTTCCATCATTATCAAGCATATCTGGATCCCCATTCCATTTGGTAACAATATGATATAGAAATGCTGTCTGACCTTTTCGTGTTGCAACATGAGTCATCTGCCACCAAATGACATGTGATCATAACAAAAAAGAGGCACAGAATTTGTAAGCAGACACACTAAAGATAATGATACAGTGAAACCACAAAATTCAACATTTTTCACCGATTAAACAAGATAACTATTGTATTCGCCGTTTCACTAAGAGCTACAAGTATTCAATAATCAATATATAACAGCACGCAGGGCTTTCATTTAATTTAATTTAAGAATATCAATCCAAATACACAGTGCCTAAAGGGTATAACTTTCACAATAAATTACTAAATCTCTCGTCGAAGACACAATCAAAGAATCTCCTTCTTCGTACAAGAGCCTTTCATACTTAGACCCTACAGAGCTCATAATATCATTTCAGCAAATTAAGGAAATAAACAACAAATAAAACATTGACAACTCCACCATTTAGCTTCCAACCTCACTCATTCTAACTATAAAACACGATTAACTAACTAAACAAAACCAAATATATAAAACTGGCATTTTGTTATTAACTCATCTAATCTTCAAAGAACTTTTCGACCGCTTAGTCTATAGAGTAGGCTTCATACATTAGTCTTAAGTGGACTATGTTTTTTTCCTATATATTATCTCTCTTCTCTTTATAAATCATTCCTTATCATTCAATAAAAGTAAAAAATCTAACCTGATAACCATATAAATCCGTGGCATTCACGCGAGCACCTTCCTTAAGTAATAACTCAGCAACTTGAACTGCACCTCTTACAGCACTCCAATGTAATGCTGATTGCCCTGTATGATCAGATGCATTCACATCTCCACCAGGCTGTTATTCACCAAAAACACACATAAATAAATCAATTCAAATTCAAACCCCCCAAAAAAAAAATGCAACAAAAAACCAAAAATTAGGGCAAGACCTCGATAATATACTGAGCAGCAGCAGTTCGATTATTCAGCGAAGCCCATTGTAAAACATTATAACCTAAACCATCAGGTTCAGAAACTGAACAACCTTCAGACTCAACCAATATTTGTAACTTTTCCATATCACCATATGTTGTTGTTGTATACATATCATTCCTTAGACTCTCATCGTTATTGTTACCATTCTTATTAGTTTCCGTTGATGATACTAGTTCATTTTTTCCATTATTTGTTGTTGTTTTCTCGATCTCGTCTTCTTCAACAACAACCTCAATCTCAGACGACATTCTCTTCTTAATTTAAATTTTACAATAATTTCATTACTTGATTAAATTCGTGGATCTAAATGACGATTTAGGGATTTTAAGCTAAAATTTCAATTGGGGTTGACGATTAACTAAGAGAAATGCTAGTAATTACATCACTAAAGAGGAAAAGTAGAAATGAGCTTTAAAAACACTTATCTACATTTAGTAAACGACATAAATAATACCTTTGAAATACCATCGCCTTTCAGAATCTGCAACTCTAATGGATTCAGCTCGCACTCTGGAACTTTCTGGGGGTTCTATACTTCCATTGGTGTTTTCTTGAGTTTCTGCAATGTATATAAGGAAAACATTTAACAAATTAAGAACAATGTTATGAAGAAAACTCTGAGTTTCTTTGCATTGGGTTAAACCATTAGGGTTTTGAAGCTTGAACTGATTCATTCACAGGAATCACTCAACCAATCATGCCACAATTAATGAAAATAAGGGGATTTAAAGAAATCTTTTGAGGAAATAACACAACGATGAACTAAAGAAAAATAGGGGATTCCGATGCTCAATTGTAACGGTACCACCAGGTTGGATTGAAGTCTGAAAATGGAACATTCATATCCAATTAATGTTAAATGCCATAGCTGGTGTACACAATTTATGAATATTCCCAAATTACATCTTTTGAGTGATGAACAACACGTTTTAGAGGTTATAAAGATAACTTACCAGGGTGGGACGACCTTGACGTCCTGGTACGATACTCCACTCTGTGCTCACTTCTGCATTCTGTAGCTCAAGTTCTTTAAGCTTTATTTCAACTACGATTCCCCCATCGTTCTTTTCATCTGGTCGTGGGTTCACTCCAACAACGTCAACATCTTCTTCACTCTGAGTTCCCGGAAAAACACTAAAACCCATTTTCTATATCAATTCCTCATCCAAGAACCAGCGAAAGTCACCATACAAAACCTATATGAATTTTTGCTAGTCTTTTCTCTTGAACCCAGGCAAAAACCCCATCATCGGTTATCTCAATCTTTTATCTCGACAGTCACAGTAACATTTAATCAGATTTTCTTTCTTTCCCTGAATTCAAACTCAGAAACATCTAACAGAGAACTCTACCTTCTATTCTTCACTGTTGCTATTCTCAAACTCGGGTCTTAATATAACCGAGCTTCTTGTGTTCTGTCTTCTATCATAACTCGAAGAGAGTCATGGCCTGAATAACGACATGAAGCAGCCATCGTCTGTGAGCTTAAAGAGAGAAACTGATCGTAAAATACTTGACCTACTTTTAGCTTTAAATGATAGTCGATTGGGACCTTAGGTGAACTATATCTTCCTTTAACAAGTTGGTTGCTTATAACACTTTTAGGTTTTAATTGAGAGATACTATAGGTTTAGTAGAGTTCAATGATCGGTGAAGGTGGGTTTGGTTATGTCTGTAAATAAGAAGATGCAGAGGGAGGCGGCAGGTCGAGAGATGGAGAGATTTGAGATATGAGAGTGATCAACATTTTTGTTTATTAGGGTTTTTCTTTTGGGAGGCGGAGGATTAGAGAGAAACTGAGATGAGATGAGATGAGATGAGATGAGAAGAGAGGAAAATGAAGTAAGAGATTTTTGGTGAGCTTTTATATAAAAGTAATAGACGGTGATAAAGGCTGGTCATACAGATCATGGAAATCTTTAGACGGTAGAGATTTTGCTTGGGATCTTCATACGGATCAAGGAAAGTGTGAGAAGCATGTGGTTTTCTTTATTGCTTATAAATTGGGTATAAATTGTAATGATATGCTCAATTTGATGAAATTGTCAAAATTAATCAAAAATTATTTTATCAAATTGATCTGATTTGTTAAAATTAGATAAAATTGATGAATTTTTACATAAATTATGTATTGTAAATTGTTGAATTATAGCTTTAGATGATCAAAAACGATAGAACTTTGTTAAATTGAAGAAAAAAAAATTAAAAACCAAATCATTACTGACATTTTATAGTTAAATCATCACATAAAAGTCATTAAATCATCACATTTAACTCTTTATTCATCAATTATACCCGATATCGCTCTTCCTCACCAATTTCTCCTAGATTCCATCAGTTTCTCCATTTTATCCAATGTCGGTCGGCCTCATCAATTATACCCAATGCCGGTCGACCTCACTCAATTTGTAATTGATTACATCGGTTTCTCCATTTTATCCACCACTTTAACCATTATTCATCGACCTTAGTCAATTTCATTATTTATATATCGATCTTACTCAATATCGTTCGACCTCACTCAAAATATATCAATATACATCAATTTCACTCGAATTCATTAAATGTCATTCAATCTTAATCGAATGCAGTCATTTTTTCATTTATGTCACTCGAATTTACTCATTTTTTACTGATTCATTCCTATTTACTCAATAAGGATACACTCAATATTCATCGGTTGCACTGGACCTCACTCGAAGTCACTCGTTTATCATATACCTCACTACCCCATCTCACATGAGGCTTACAGATTTACATAATTGCTTTCAATTTTGGAGTCTTAACTCATGATGAATGAGATTATGACATTTGAGATTGAACAATCGTCTAAATATTTTCATTCAAACTTACAACGAATTGAGGATTATCCTTATAAATTACAAATATTACATTTTTGAAAATGAATCGATTTCAATTTGATTTATTGAATTTTATTCAATCTCAATCAAATTTATTCATTTTTTTATCGATCTAACAAATCCAACGATATGAAACTATGATTTCATCAATCTCACTAAATTCACTCAATTTTTTATCGAACCGACTTGAATACACTCGATTTTGATCGATCTTACTCAAATTATATCAATTTTTCATCAATTTCACTCGATTTCACTT
>JAJJMC010023271.1:0-10083 GCA_023531435.1 Papaver californicum
ACGTGTCGCTTCTATTTTATTTCCTAACATCTTGCCCCCTTCTTTTTTTTTTCCCAAAAATCTTAACGGTCGATCCGAGGTTTTCGAAAAAAGTAAAAGAACAATTATTACTCCCTACTTTTTCATCACCTCTTCTCACACGTTATGCGAACTTTTCGGAAGCAGTAACTTTCATTATCACGTTTGTGTCAGTTACTCCGTTTTTCGAGGAAATCAAATCTTTGCCTTTAATTAATGCCTTTTCAAATTGTGACGGTTTCTATTCTTTGCTTTAAATACGATGCAGTCTTTTTCACTTCTGTCTTTTACCTCTTAAAGTTGGTGCTCTCTGCTTTCCTTGAGTTTTTTCAAGTACTTTCGTCATCCCAATCGTTTTTAGAAGCTTTTAACTCCAGATATATTTACTTTTCCTTTGATCAAGCAATTGTTTATCTCCTTCCTTCAGGTATGTTAAAAAATTTCTTTTGGGTATCTTACTTTAAATGTCTAATCATGATTGATTCTTTTCACAAATATGATTGAATTGATCCTTAAAAACTTTCTTTCCAGGTAAAACATCATGTCGTCTAGGAATCCCAATGCTACCGGTGACCATCAAGAATCTGGAAGACCTGCCAGAATTTCTTCCTCTAGATACGTCGTGCCTCGGCCTGCTCGTAACCCAGTTCCTGAGGCTACTGCAAATGTTAACCCCACTTCTAGAAATAAACGTTCTCAAGCATCTTGTAGCTATCGAACAGTGGATATTGAAGATTTTAAGATAAGACATGATATTCAGGACTTTAAAGTCTCATTTTTTGATCCAAATTCCGATGTGTTAACTTTAAGTGCGATGCAGAAGTTTAACTATTCGCCCAATCATTTATTAATTTCTGCTGGTGCTTTAGAGAACGGACTTCGTTTCCTTTATACGAAGTAGAGAATCCTTTTCAATTTGAGGTCCTTGCAACTCGAGGTAGTTCCCCTCATGGACTGGCCCGATCCATTACTAATATAATGGAAATTGGTGGCGGATTCTTGACGAATGTTATCTTCGAAGTGAAGGGCGAACTAATCTTTCTTGCTACGTACCAGATTTTTCAGAACGCAGGGGTTATACTGTTGAGAATTTTCATGCCACATATGGAGATTGCATCTCAAAGAAAAATTATGTGAAGTGGAGTGTCAGTCCCGCTCGCAAAAGTCATTCGGGATTTTCCTTGTTACATGAAATTGATGATCCCAAAATCAAATATGTTCCCAAAACCAAGCTTGATTTTCCCACAAAGGAAAGAATTCGACAGGATCATGACTATAAGTGGTATCGCACTCCAATCGTAATTGAGGGTCCTTGGATTTATGGTAATATTCCTTCCAATAAAATTCAAGTGATTCGAAATCGATTCCCAAGCTACTGCCCTTGGCGGTTAAATTTTGAGGACTACAATTTCGATTATAAGGTTTTTGTTACTCTTTATTTCAACACTGTTATGAATTGTTGTTAAATTATTTCTTATGAGACAAATATCTGTGTTTCAGATTGAACCTGATTCTGATCTTGTTGTTGATGCCCCTCCTCCTCCTCCACGCCGAAGTCTTGGTATTCAAATTTTTGAGGGGAGACAAAGAGTGGAAGAAGAGGAAGTAATTGAAGGTAAAGGAAAACGTAAGTTAGTTTTTCCTGAAGAAACAAAGAAAAAGAGAAAAATGAGAAGACCATCATACCCTTTCGAAACAGAAGAAGGGGAAATTAGAGATAATACAATTGAGGGGTGCAGTGGTTCTATTCCTATAACTACTGCTGAAGGTTCGGTCCAAACAGATGTATCGGGACAGCATGTTATTATCAACGTTGTTCCCGTTAGCGTGGGAGAACCTATTCTTCCTTCAAATCAGCCTTCCGTACCCTCATCTATTTTTGAAGCTGTTCCAGACACTACTGTTCCCTCAAATATGTTCGACACTTTTTCTCCTCTTCCCTTTAGCTTTGAAATAATGCACGCTGCCCCTTGCAGTGGTACACTAACAGTTTTCTCTGGGTTACCTCAAGAGGAAGCAGACGATGTTGCTGTTGAGGAAGATAATGTAGTAAAATTGATCAAAGCTGCTGCTATTGAAGAAAATGTTGAAAATGAGAATGTTGTTGTGGAAGAACAAAGAAATGAAATTTCTGAAGTAGCTATTGCTGAAAGTACGATCCCTAGTGTTCCCACTTCAATCGTTCATGATGCTCCGCACCCTACTGGGGATGTAAATACTTCTGATGTTATTCGTACATCAAGTGCCCCCATCGGGACATCAACTCGTCCTGCCACTCCCTCTCATGATACCGATGATGAAATACCCGATGCTGATCCTCCCATTCAATGGTATTTCAATGAGGAAGATGAGGGAATTACTCTTGCGGGTAGAGAAGATGAAGCCTTTGAATGGTTTGTATCCAAAGGGTTTTTAAATACCTCTATTCGGCACGATGCGTCGAAGTCCGATAATGCCTCCATGGCTAGGCTTCGGGCTTCAATTGGTGCGGCTTCGAAAGATAGCGCTCGGGATGCTTGGTTCGAAGGCGATTTTTTCGATCAGCCATACCCACTCAATCTTCCTTCTTATTTGAGTGAGATTCTGACCATGGCAGAAGGCTCATCATACTCGTTTCCTCAGCAAGTTCTCGCTCAACTTAAGGTCGGTAACGATTGTACGTTTGCAGCGTATAAGTTTTATAAAGCTCGAGCCGTAATGATGGAACTGATGCTCAAGAACGAGACATCAAAGGCAAAGAGTGGGAATGAGAGTTTGCAGCAAGAAATTGAAAATCTCAGGCAACAAAACAATAATCTTCAACAACAGCTTCAACAACAATAAGAACAACAACAACAGCAACATCGACAGCTGAAAAATTTTGAGGATCAAAATGAAAAGCTTCAAGATCAGAATCAAGGTTTGTCCTTACTTCTCAATTCATATTTTTTCCTGCATTCGTACTATGATTGATCGTTCCAGCATCTACCTATAATTGGGTACGATCTATGTTCGTTATCGTTCCAGCATCTACCTATATTGGGTACGATCTTATGGTTCGTTATCGTTCAGCATCTACATATATTGGGTACGATCCTATGGTTCGTTCCAGTACTTGGTGCATTTTTTTTTTTTTTTTTGAAATCTACCCTTCATTTATGGGATCAGAAGGAGACTTGGAACCTCTGTTTAGGTTCCAGCGTAGGATGATTCAATTGAACAATCATGCAAGAGAAGTAAATATGGATATGGAACTGGTTAAGAAGAAATTAACACAGTTGTCCGATAGTATTGAATTGAATACCTGGAGACGTAATAGAGCGGAATCCAAGTATCAAGAAGTTCTGAAAACTTTAACCCTTAAAGAAGCAGAATTTAAATCTGTAGTTAGAGGTATATGTTGAGTTATATGGTGATTTTATTGATGGTATTATATGGTTTGGCTAACATTCACTCTGATTTTTAGTGCTAGAAAAGAAGATGAATGAAGCTAATGGCCGAGCAACAATAGCGGGAGCTGAACTTAATATTGCAAATAATACAATAGCAAACATTACTGAAGATCTGAAGACTTCAGAGAAAAATGTAGTACGATTAAGCTTCGGGATTTACAATCTCAACTCAACATTCAGGTGATGAAATGATAAAAGTACAATCAAGAGCTGATGAACTATTAAAAGAATTGAATGCTGAAAAGGAGAAAGTTGATAAAGATCAGGAGAAAATTAAAGATCTTCAATCGGAAATTGACTACTGCCATGCTTATGTTGTCTGGGTACGACAAGATGCCAAAGCTAAAATTGCAATGTCTTTTAATTCTGCTTTGGAGCGGGCTCAGGCCGATCCTTCTGTGGTGAGTGGTCATGCTTCTGTTCCGGATGTTCCTCCTCAACCACTCCGTCGATCCAATTCCAAAGTGTAGTTGTATTTGTTGTTGGCTTTTAGCATTTGTAGCTTCATTTTTAGATATTCTAGCTTTGTGTCCTGATCCTGTTTTTTTTTCAAAGCTTGACTTACTTTTGTTGAGAACATTGTTCCTGCACAACTTTTGTTGACTTACTTATGTTGTCTTCATAACTGGTTTGTGCTCTGAATATTGTTCCTGCACAAAATATAATATTTAAAAAAAAATTAGGTTAATCATATTGTTTCAGAAGTACAATGGATTGAAGTGTATATACCTCAATACATATAATTCGAGATCCCACACATACGAAACAAACCCGGGCCAGGGGTAAGATACAGGGTTGGTCCCGAACGTACTCTGAAAATGATTACCATAAGTTAGACATTCCTTCCTTATTAAAAGTTTTGAATTTATTCAAATTCTAATAAGACATGTACCTCTTTGGGTATTGAGATTGAATTATGTCGCCAATCGAAGCGCTTTCCAGAATATGATGTTTCTGGATTTAAATTTAGATTATGTCGCCAATCGGAGCGTTCTGCCAGAATAAAATATTCCTGGATTTGTATTTTATTGTAAGTATAAATTCAGAGGAAATCGCATTGTAAAATAAAAGATCAAAATAAAGATATGAATACCTGTGCTGGTTTCCAAAATTGTGTTAGTTTTATGTAATAAAGCTTTAAGTATCGTGCATTCCAAGGATATTGTAAGGTTTGTCCTTGCATATTTTGGAGATAATACGATCCTTGTCCAGCTGAAGTATGTATTATATATGGACCGTCCCAAGTTGGTGCGAACTTTCCAGCATCTTTGTCCCGATGGTATTCAGGGATCTGTCGTAATACATATTGTCCTTGCACAAAGTTTCGGGACTTGACTTTTTTGTGGTAATCCCGTGCTATCCTTCTTTGATAATTCTCCATCTTCTGGAGTGCCACTTCCCGCTTTTCTTCTAAATCATCCAATTTTTCTAACATTAGATCTGTATTTAAATTTTTCTCCCATGCTTCTGTTCTTGTCGTGGGTAGAATGATTTCAGTTGGTATGACTGCTTCTGTACCATATGCGAGAAGGAAAGGTGATTCTCCAGTGGATTCTTTTCTCGTGGTACGATAAGCCCATAAAGTGTTATGCAATTGTTCACACCAACGTTTGTGATACCCATCAAGTGTCTTCTTCAAATTCATTGCTAGTGTTTTATTCGTGGATTCGGCTTGTCCATTACTTTGGGGATAAAATGGTGTGGATCTGTATTGTTGAATATTATATGTCTCGAACAACATATCAATATTTCTTCCTTGAAATTGCTGTCCATTATCAGAAACTATGGCTGCTGGTATTCCAAATCTACATATGATATTTTCAAATAAAAATGTAAATACATCAGAGTCTCTGATTCGAGCTAATGCTTTCGCTTCTACCCACTTGGTGAAATAATCAGTAGCCACTATTAAGTATCGTCTCTTTTTGGTTCCCTCAACTAACGGACCGACAATATCTACTCCCATTTTGCAAATGGCCATGGACTGAGTATAGAATTGCGTTCTGTGGCTGGTGCTTTGATCCTTTTTGCAAATCGTTGACATTCCTCACATCTTCGTACCATGTTGTCTGAGTATTTTTGCATGGATATCCAATAATAACCTTGAGTTTTGGCTTTTAATGCAAGTGATCGTCTTCCACTGTGGTTTCCTGCATCTCCATAGTGTATCTCTTTAAGTATCTGAATTCCTTCCTGTTGTGATAAGCATCAAGATAATGGTCCGAGAAATGATTTTCGATACAAAATTCCATCCCGAAGTTGGTAATTGTCTGATTTGAGTTGAATTTTTCTTGCTTCCTGAGAATTGGTGGGTAATATGTTATCTTGTAAATATTGATGAATCGGAATTCTCCAATCCAGTTCACTTGTTTGATCACCTATTTGTTGAGGTGTAAATGGGACATTTTGTATTGCGGGATCATGAACTTTTTCTGTTACATTTTCTTCCATATTATGAAGTACTTTTATTTGAATTGAAGGTTCATAAATTCTTCCGACTTTAAGTGCTGTCATACTTGGATCATTTAACATGGAAGAAATGAATGCCAAAGCATCAGCATGTCGATTTTTGTCTCGGGATAAATGCCGGAAAGTAAGATTTGAGATTTGGCTTGACAGAATTTGAACAAGATTTTTGTATTGCACTAAATCTGCATCAAGTGTTTGATATTTTAATTCAAGCTGCCGAAATACCAACTGCGAATCACTCGTAAGTCGAACATTCCTGATTCCCAATTCAATGATGAGTTTTAATGCATGCACCACAGCTTCATATTCTACTACGTTATTTGTATGTTCTTCAAATTCAAGACGAAAAGAATGAATCATTCGATCTCCCATTGGTGTAGTAATCACAATGCCGATTCCTGCTCCTTCTTTGTTTCGGGATCCATCAACAAAGACTTCCCACCTTTGAGAGCTTGTCGAGTCCAGAATATCTTGTGGGTCTTCTTCCTCGCATCCAGGTAGTCCTTTAATCATAAATACAATAAATTGTTAAAAATAAATCGTTAATGAATTTTTTATTTTTTTTAAATGATCAGACCTTGAATTTCATATTCTTCTTGAATTGGGAAGTCTGCAAGGAAATCATCTAAAACTTGAGATTTTTGTGCGGTTTGCAACTCATAAATGATATTGAATTGTTCTAGCTGGGCATTCCATTAAGCGATTCTTCCCATTTTTCCCGTATTTTTCAATACTGATTGTAACGGTGCCTTGCTCGGGACACGAATATAATGAGTGAGAAAATAAGTACGTAACTTTTGTGTAGCAAAGACTAATGACAAGATGAGTTGTTCGATCCTAGTATAATTTCTTTCTGCCGAATTAAGGGTTTTGCTGATATAATATATTGGTTTTTGTATTTTTTCATTGGTGCGCACCATCACTGCACTGATTGCATCTTCTGTTGCTGATATATACAAAGTTAATATCTCTTCGGGTTCCGGTTTCTGTAATGCTGGCAAAGTGGCTAGATGCTTCTTTATGCTTTGGAATGCTTGTTCACATTGATCGCTCCATTCAAATTTATTTTTTTTCTTGAGTATTTCAAAGAATGGTTTGCACCGTTCTGATGATCTGGCAATAAATCTATTTAAAGCAGCTAGACATCCGTTTAACTTCTGTACACTTTTAATACTGCTGGGTGATGGCATAGCTGTGATCGTTTGGATCTTAGCTGGATCAACTTCTATTCCATTTTTTGTAACCAAATAACCCAAGAAACGCCCCGATGAAACGCCAAAAGTGCATTTCTCCGGGTTAATCTTCATCTTGTACTTTCGTAATGCACCAAAAATTTCAGCGAGGTCTTTTAAATGGTTAATTGATAATTTGCTTTTCACCAACATATCATCGACATAAACTTCTAATATTTGTCCGATCCATGGTTTGAAAATTGCATCAACCAAACGCTGATATGTTGCTCCATCATTCCTTAATCCAAACGGCATCCTAGTATAGCAATACAGCCCCCGAGGAGTAAAGAACGCAGTGTGCTCCTGATCGGCTTCTGCAAGTGCGATTTGATTATATCCCGATTGTCCATCCATAAAAGATAATGCTTCATGACCTTCTACATCGTCCACTAATTGATCAATATTAGGAAGTGGATAGCTATCTTTTGGGCAAGCTTTGTTTAAATTGGTAAAGTATATGCAAATTCTGACTCCACCGTTCTTTTTCGGAACGATCACCATGTTAGAAATCCATGTTGGATATCGCACTTCTCGAATGAATCCTGCACTTAGAAGCTTTGCTAATTCCTTTTCAACTGGATCGTGATATTCCGATGCAACCTTGCGTATCCGTTGACGAAATGGTGTAGCATCAGGTCGTATTCGTAATTCATGCTGTACAATATTCGGATCTATCCCGGGCATATCCTCCATTTTCCACGCAAATATATCTACAAAATCACGAAGTAATTTGATTAAACTTTGCTCCACATCTTCTTTCATCAAAGTTCCAATCTGTACTCTCTTGGGCCATTCTAAAGTTCCAATATTTACAATTTTAGTTTCTTCTATAGAAGTGAAAATTGGTTTTGGATTCCCGATTGGAGTTGGAATTCCCTTTAATTGCTATGGGATTCCTTCAAGTTGCTGATTTGTTGAATTTCCTTGACTCTTACTGCTTTCTCCTAATTCATTTGCTGACTTTTGTTCAATGTTCCTTCTCAAGTATTGATTAATTTCATTTTCCTTCTCTTCGGTCCAACGGTTTTTCTTCCTTTGTTGTTGTTGTTGTTCCTGTTCTTCATGCATTCTTACCTCGGCCATTATACAAAACTTTGCATCATCTTGATCCCCTTTGATCTCCATTTCGCCTTGTGGTGTTGGAAATCGCAAATATTGGTGATAAGTGGAAATTACACCTTTTAGCTGATGTACCCAGCATCTCCCAATGATTGCATTATACGGAGGTGGAGCATCTACAACACTGAATCTTGTTAGAATGTTGATTGGTCCAACTGATACTTGCAAGTCTATATCTCCTTCTGGTCTTGAGGCCATTCCATTGAATCCATAAATCATATATCGGGATGGGAGTTATTGATCTTTTGTAAATGCCATTTTTCAAAATGAACTATGAAATAAAACATTCAACGAGCTGCCCCCGTCCATAAGGATTTTTCTAACATTCCATCCTGCCATGGGTAATGTAAGGACTAATGGATCATTGTGCATCTCAATTTCCTGATTTACTTCCCGTGCTGAGAAAGTTAGAGGGGATGCCATCCAATCTTCCCATGCTTCTTCTATTCTTCCTGATACCTTAAAAGTTTCATGATTTCGAATCCTTTTACATAACTTTTTATTGATTGCAGTATTTACGTCAGAATCTCTTTTTTCTGAGTATGATATCACATTAATGGTGCGTTCATTATACGGAATATGCACTGCTTTGCCTTTATCGGGTCTAGCTACTGGTTCGGTCCTTTGAATATACTCTTTTAACTCTCCCGCGTCTATCATTTTCTGTACCAGGATAATGAAATTCCTACAGTTTTCTGTTGCATGGCCTTTATAACAGTGGTAACCACAATAATTTTTTGATCGTTGTGTAAACTCAGGTTGATTGCCTTTTGAAGATGGCCATTGAAAATCTGGTTTAGTTTTTATGATATCGAATAATTCGGTGTATGAGATATTTAGCTTCGTAAACACTCTTTCTTAAAATCGTTGCACAAATGCCTTATTGTCCCCTTGCCGTGGGCGCTTCGATTCCTTTGACTCTGATTTATGAGGAAATTCCTTTTTCTACTCTATTGACACATCAATTGAATTTGTCCTTTTCATGTTTTCCTGATTTCGTGAATTGCTTCTTGGATCTTGTTCCTGGACATCTTGCAATCTTGCACATGTTTCTATTATTTCTCTGAGTTGCCCCTCGGTCTGGGATTATTACGATGAATTTCAATAAAAAGCTGACATCTCCGGTCAGCGATTCCCCATTTGTAATGATTTATCGCAGTGCTTGAGTCAACATCTCCAATCGCTTGACACACTGTATGCCATCGAGCGGTTTATGATCTTATGGTTTCTTCTGGCCATGATGTAAGGAAGTATAATCTATCCATTCCCGAATCGACAGGTTTATTGTACATGTATGCTTCAAGAAATTTCCTCACTAATTGTGAATAACACTCAATGGAACTTTCAGGCAATCTATCGTACCACAATAATGCTGAACCTGTTAAACTTGAAGGAAAACAACGGCACATAATTGCTTCATGACCGTCCCACCGTGACATCACTCGATTATAATATTTTAAATGTGAGGTTGGATCCTTCGTTCCAACGTAACATTCAAATACAGGGATATTGTACTCTCTTGGTAGTGGAACATTTGTTAATCGTTGAGCCAGCGGTGTACGCCTAGCCTCTTTTAGCACTTCTTCTATTCTTCCTCCTTCTTTATTTTTCAGTCCTCTTATTTCCTCCTTCATTTGTTCCATGTCTTCAATACATTTTTGCCATTGTGTACGTTGGATTTCCTGATTTTCTCTCTGCCTTCTGGCTCGTGATGATGATCCTGCTAACACCATCCTCTGATCCTGATTTTCTCTTTCGTTTCTGGGTGCTCGTCTTTCAGAAATTACTTCTGGACTTCGTGATCTTGTTGCAGC
>JAJJMC010023286.1:0-5000 GCA_023531435.1 Papaver californicum
TATTTGTGTCAATGGATTAGTTCGATCCAAAACATGAGATAAGGGGTGTATACCGAAAAATGATTCATAAGTGGTTGTTAATGGAGTGGATGTTACTAAATTATGGGGAGTAGGTATAAATTTATGCCTAATAGCTCCACATATAGTTCCTCGAACCACATTTTCTAAACGAACCAGAGCCAATCCGAATTGGTCTTGTAACAGATCCGCTACAGAGCGAATACGTTTATTTTTCAAGTGATTCATATCGTCAAGTGTACCCATTCCAAATTTCATTCCGATCAAATGATCCGCAGCTGCCAATACATCTCGTGGTAACAAAAATGTATTGTTCTGAGGTATATCAAGATTAAGTCTCCGGTTCATATTTCGTCGACCAATCCTTCCTAATTCACATCTTTGTTGAAAAAATTTTTTTTGTAATTCCTTACATAAGGACTCAGAAAATACCGGATCCCCGCCGACACAAGCAAACTGTTGATAAAATTCCAAAATGGCATTTTCTTTTGACCCAATCTTTTTTTTCTCCTTATCGTTCGGGAAAGACAAGAAAATTTCAGGGTAGCAAACATTATCTAGAATTTCTCTTAGATTCGAACCCATAGCTGATGATAGAACTAGAATAGATATTTTTTGTTTCCGACTCACACGAGCCCATATCCTTGCTTTTCGATCAATCTCTAATTCTGATCTTCCTCCCCAATCGGATATTATGGTGGCGGTATAGACCGAAATTCCGTTATGGTCCAATTCTGAACGGTAATAAATACCGGGGCTTTGCAATATTTGATTGATTACAATTCTGTATATTCCATTTACTATAAAGGTTCCCAGGGAATTCATTAGAGGAATGTTTCCAATAAATATGGTTTGTTCTTGTATATCCCTACCGGTTTTCCAAATTAATCCCGCAGGTACATATAATTCAGAAGAATATGTCAATGATTCATACACAGCATCTCTTTCTTTTATCAAGGGTTCTACCAATTGATAAGTTTCCACAAATAATTGAAATTCAATTTCTTGATCTATATCTTCAATTTTTGGAAATTTATAAAGTTCTTCCATCAAGCCCTGATCAATGAACCTACAAAACCCCTCAAATTGTATCTGACTAAACCCAGGTATTGTAGACAGTCCCTCATTTCCATCCCGGAGCATCTTAAGCTTCCCATTTATAGCAAAATCCCATTATTGGCTCATTCTTCATCGAACCATATGGATCGATCTAGCAATGATGGAATGTATATTCTGTTTACTGAATCACATGAAATTTTACCCAACTTCATACCATTGAGCGGAGCAATAAGGAGAATTTTCTACTCAAATTAGAATTTGCAACAGGATAAAACATTCCTGGAATCATAATTATGCCGATTATACTTTTTTTAGAGTCTTGTATAGAATATCAAAAGGAATCCAATTTCTACCTATTATTATGATATTACAATCCGGTTGGGTACCAGAAAAAGAAATGATTCAAGGTTTGATCTGTTCTCTATGAATGAGAGAAAAAAAGAAAAAAGGAAGCACGATAATTCCTTATAGACATATATGGCTAAGATACCTGATTAGGATATCTTTGTAACAATCTCTGTTCCGGGGTTTACATATATATATAATTGTTGTTATAATGTAAATTTAATTGAAAAAGATTGATTATTGAAAAGAATTGATACTGATAAGTTGTGTATCAACTTCATTTTGATGCCGTTGTTAAGGAAACGAAATTGGAGTTCCAAGAACTCTTCATGAATTCAAGTCAATAGTTAATGGTTCCTATTTGCCCTGCATTTTTCATTCTGTAACTGAAAAAGCACATTCGCTTTTGAAAGATAAAAAAAGGGGGAAGTTTTTAGGTGTTGTTTATTTTGAGATTTGAGATACCATACAATCAATCGAAGGGAATCAACTGGGTTCAAAAAAAAGGGTTTTTTAGGTTTAGGAAAGGGATAAAGACAATGAGATTCAAGAAATAATAAAGAAGAGAGCGTTCCCTCTATTTTATATCCGTTTGGCGGCATGGCCGAGTGGTAAGGCGGGGGACTGCAAATCCTTTTACCCCAGTTCAAATCCGGGTGCCGCCTCATCTACAAAAACCGAGAAATACTTTCTTTTTTTGCTCAGCAGAAGCAATAGATTCGAGAGGAAACCAAAAGGAAAAAACCCTCTTTTGAAGAGATATGGGGTAGGTAGTGATCTACCTTGATTGTATATTTTATGCTTTTTGCTTATGAAGGTCAACAAAAGAAACTAAACAATAGGCCTTACTATTCCTACATCTTCCATTAAAGAGGATTTCCTTGATAATACAAAGAAAGTCCCTGTGTATCTTGCTTGTGGTTAATCCTTCCCTTTTCTACCAGAAATCATATAGGAACTTGTTGTGGGTGGATTTTTTGGATTGTTTGATCAATAGCGTTTGGTCATAATCCCTTTTTGACTCTGCACCATAGATTCCACTATTATTAGTGATCAATAATGGACGAATTCCTTCATATTCATAGAGATAGGGGACATAATTCACATGGATATAGTAAGTCTTGCTTGGGCCGCTTTAATGGTAGTCTTTACATTTTCCCTTTCACTTGTAGTATGGGGAAGAAGTGGACTCTAAAAGCACTACTAATTGAGTTGAGTAATCAAACTGTAGCCATTTTTTCATATATCGTAAAGGGATTTTAAATATGAAATTTCCATTTGCAAATTATATTGAATTACAGTAATGGACTATATGAAAAAAAACCTTTCAATCAAACAAAAAAATAGATGCAAGGAAGAACTAGAATTGGGGTGTTATTTACATGATGTACATCACATATATGAAATTTATAGATATGTACATATATGAAAATACAAGATACATATTGTAGATTAATCTAGATGAAGCCTATCCCTCTTTATACAGTACCAGTACAACTTGAGACAATACAATAATAGAAAGTATGGTAGAAAGAAATTGATATCTTTCTACCATACTACCGGATCTCATATACTGCTGATTCTAGTCCGCCCATTTCATTTAAGACGTGGAATGAAAATACCTTTCATTTCTTCAATCATTGATAAGAATAAAGAAGTCAAGCTTCATTCGAATCAATTATTTTGACTGACTGTTTTTACGTAGATGATAAGTAAAAAAGCAGTAGGAACTAGAATGAACAGCGCAGTAGCAATAAATGCGAGAATATTTACTTCCATAATCCCATCGTTTTTTACTTCACAATAACTCGGGATCTAATCCCATAGAGATGATAAATCTTCTCCTCTAAATTCAATGAAATGAATTGCATCCCAATGTTATTTGATATTGAATCGGATCAATATCATGAATAACAATATCTGAGCTTTCAGATCGATTCATTGTCGAGAATTGAATAGTATAACATAGGAGGATCTTTTATCCATAACGAATTAAAAAAGGAATTCTTGATACAACAAAGAATCCCTTTTCGTTTTTCATTCTTTTCTATAACCTACCGTCTTCCGTATACAACCAGCTGATGAGGTATCATCTGACCCGTCTTCCATTTCAATTGGTCACAAACCCAAACAGTAGAAATGAAATGGAAAAAAGTGAAGTTCGAAACTCATTTAGTTTGTTATGATCTAAATTTCTTGGAAGACAAAGAGGTGTAATAAAGATGGATTCGGGTATAAAAGATCTCGTTTTTTTAGAAATGTACTTTTTTGGAGTTTACTCTTGCTTCGATAGGACCCCTTCATCAAAGAAAAAACAGGAGAAGAAATATTATTAATTTCTTTATTAAGCGGGGTAGGGCAGATCTTTCTTTGATCTCTCTTTTTTTAAAATAAAAGCTTCTTTCGTTGGATTGAAACCGGAACATATATCATATCCGAAATTCGGTATGGAAGTGAGATAGATAGATTGTTTCCAATTAGGAATTGCGGTTCCCAAAAATAGGAGCTAGAAAATAAGGAGGTGGTTTTAATAGAATCTGAAAAGGATTCTGGCGCGCCAACTATGTTAAGGTCAAGTTAATTTTGTATCACACAATGAAGGAATTCAATTTGTAGGTATGCTCTCGGGAACCGGGTGGGTATTATATTGAATTCCATGGATCAGAACCAATAGAAAAAGGAAAACCTGTGCGGTATCTCTTGAAATCCCGAATAGGACCCTACCACCAATTGTACCAATCTAGCTCTCCCCACGAATCAGTACTAGTCGAGAATTAATGAAAATTCTTGTATTTCTTCGATGATAAAAAAGACCTCCGGCGGAAATTAGATCTTGTTTTCAGTCCTCCCTCTTCACCGAAAATAGAGAAATGAGTTGACGGATTCATCGGATCCTAGGTCGGGACTGACGGGGCTCGAACCCGCAGCTTCCGCCTTGACAGGGCGGTGCTCTGACCAATTGAACTACAATCCCAGGGAAATAAGATGTAAAGGATACATATTCTTATTATTAAATTCATAGCATATTTCTATTTAGAATCGCTGTATTGTAACAGAGATAGAAGCGATATGTTGATATTCATATGGGTATGGGCTTTAGTGAGAACGGCACGTATTACTAGTAGTCAAATCATTTCATAATAAATAAAAAAGAAAAAGTCTTTTTTTCTTTACCCCTCCCTTAGAAATTAAGGGTACAGACCAGATCATTAGAAAGTAGAATCTATGGGAACAAAAAAATTAAGGATATAGCATAAAAAAGTCTTCGTTTCTTTGTCTGGTTTCTGGAGGCAAAATTTTTTCTATTATCTCATGATGGATCGGCGGATTTTTGGGCCGAGCTGGATTTGAACCAGCGTAGACATATAGCCAACGAATTTACAGTCCGTCCCCATTAACCACTCGGGCATCGACCCAGGAAGAATCCATTTTAGACTTATGGATAAATCCATGATCAACCTCCTTTCGTAGTACCCTACCCCCAGGGGAAGTCGAATCCCCGCTGCCTCCTTGAAAGAGAGATGTCCTGAACCGCTAGACGATGGGGGCATACCCGCCGGATCGCCTACTATACTCAT
>JAJJMC010023286.1:15000-39594 GCA_023531435.1 Papaver californicum
CCAGCGTCTAGAAATTGGTTAATTGGTAACGAGACATGTATTTGGTGTCCCGCCCAAGAAAGAGATCCAAGTCCTAGTAACCCCGCTAAATGGTGATTCAACATGGATTCTACATCTTGGAACCAAGCCAACTTTGGAGCAGCTTTGTGATAATGGAACCAACCAGCAAAAAGCATTAACGCCGCAAAGACCAATGCACCAATTGCAGTACAATAGAGTTGTAATTCACTAGTTATTCCGGACGCTCTCCAAATCTGAAAAAACCCAGAGGTTATTTGTATTCCTCGGAAACCCCCACCCACATCACCATTCAATATTTCTTGGCCCACGATTGGCCAAACCACCTGAGCGCTGGGTCTAATGTGAGTAGGATCGCTTAGCCATGCTTCATAATTGGAAAAACGGGCACCGTGGAAATACATGCCACTCAGCCAAAGAAATATGATGGAGAGTTGACCGAAATGGGCACTAAATACTTTTCGGGAGATCTCCTCCAAATCACTGGTATGGCTATCGAAATCGTGAGCATCGGCATGTAGGTTCCAGATCCAAGTGGTAGTATCAGGGCCTTTAGCTATTGTTCTTGAGAAATGACCTGGTCTGGCCCATTCCTCGAAAGAAGTTTTTACGGGATCCCTATCCACCAAAATTTTAACTTCTGGTTCCGGCGAACGAATAATCATTGAGTCCTCCTCTTTCCGGACAACACATACAAAGAGACCTGCCAACAGTCAAGTAATTAGTGAACTTCTGAAATCTATTTATAATTAGTTCCTTTCCTTCCTATCTCCCAGCTATTTATTTTGTTTAGTTATTTACTAGAGCAATTATGATCTGGAAGTCGATCCGGGGCAAGTGTTCGGATCTATTATGACATAGCCATGAGGCGCTCAACGGACCTTTATAATATTTGAAAATCCTTTCCCGGCTTTGACTTGACACAAAAACTCTTTTTTGGATTCATATGTAAATTACAGGTGCTTAGATGGAGCTGCTTCGTATCTTACATAGAACGTATGACTATTGCTCGATTCCAAATCACTTCATTGGGGCAGTCATGAATAAGACCAAGACCCCAGTATCCACATTCAAAGGCTTTTTTAGTTTGAATAGCAAAAAGGGATGTATGATGTACTGTAGTCGGGTATCGTTTATGCCTACGAGGTACTAAACGAAATAGAACAGAACAATCTTAGAAGGGATACAATGAAATTCCTTGATTAGCTCTTCCCAGAGGAAAGATCCATTTTTTTTACTGACGGATAAAAAGAGTGTTCTTATTCAAACCGCCGCGTGATCTTCAACCAATTATGCGCTTCAATATAATTACCTGGAGTAAGCGCTATAGCTTGTTTCCAATACTCCGCAGCTTGATCGGACCAAGCTTCCGCAATTTCAGAATCTCCCTGCCGAATGGCCTGTTCTCCTCGGTCGGAATAGGTGGGTCGATTCCTTCCCTTAGAACCGTACTTGAGAGTTTCCTACCTCATACGGCTCAGCAATAAATTATTTTGGTGTCCCATCTTATCTTAATCGACCCTATCTAACTAAATAAGATTTTTCATAAATCTATCCCATTTTTGTTTCTCGGGTTAACCAGAAGGGGTTAATTACATTTACATAAGTTTTAAACTTTCATTTTGATTCAAAATAAGTTTTATCTTTTCTCCTACCTTCAGAAAAATGAACCCCACTATAGTTATCTTTTTCTGAAAGGTAACTATCTCCGTTTCATTTTCATATAGAATCTTTGAAAAAGACTTTCCTCTCTAAGAAAGAAAGGACTTACTATCTTTGGGATCTGATGCTACACCGCTGCTCAATACCTTAGTGGATCAACCCTATTACATAAGTTGATTCCTAACTTATATCTCATATCATGACATAAGTAAGCAGTTTTTTCTTATTGTATCGACCCAAAATCTCACTAATTGATCTTTACGGCGCTTCCCCTATCAATTAGATCTTTTATCTATCCATAGAATATAGTATTATAGGCATATTCATTTCTTCATTTTTTGGCTTTTATGAAGTATCTTTCTTTGCTACAGCTAATAAAAATCGTTGCTTTGTACGATACATATGTAGAAAGCCTATCCTCTAGTATTTACTAGCGTATTTTATCTTTCTTTCCCTCTTTCTATAGTGGAGATAGTCGCACGTAATGACAGATCACGGCCATATTATTAAAAGCTTGTGGTAAGAATGGATTTCGTTCTAGTGCCCGGAAATAATATTCCAAAGCTTTTGTATGTTCTCCGTTACTTGTGTGGATAAGGCCTATGTTATACAGTATATAACTTCGATCATAGGGATCAATTTCTAGTCTCATAGCTTCATAATAATTCTGTAAAGCTTCCGCATAATTTCCTTCGGATTGAGCTGACATCCGTTACGGTCGTTCATTCTATTCAAAGAATCCCCGTTTCAGAACCGTACGTGAGATTTTCATCTCATACGGCTCCTCCCTTCTGTGCATAATGAATGATAATAATCCATGGAACCAAAAGAATATTGAAATATTCTCATTATGAACTGACAGGGACTAGTGTTTTTACAAGAAATCTCTAGCCAGCCTTCCTGCAAGAGGTCTTTTCTTAACACTAATCGTGTTGTTGCTAGATAGAAAAGGTTACTCCAACAATTTCTTTGTCCTCAACGCCCCCTATTTCCAGGAATTAGTCACTTCAACAGTCTTTGATGGTTATATAGGTATCCAAAGTACAAACGAGATGGATGTTTGTTGTCCCAACCATTCTTGTTAGTTCCGATCCCGATAAGGAAAGGGATAATTTATAACAAAGTTTTTTTTGTTGATTCCTAGGTGTAGTGCTTCTTCCCCTATGCCGCCTATTGGTACTGATGGAGTAGGATGGACCTCTAATACAGAAGAACCTATAGGTGTAACCTTTCGTTCAATACTAGATTAGAAAATTGAAGTATCTGAGGCTGCATCAATCGGGGATACACAATAGAAGGAATTGTTCTATTTCCAAACTTCACCTTCAAGAAGCGTAGATTTTTTGCAGATTTATTTCAATAAACGCCTTTCGTTTTATACCGAATCCAACCCTGCGTGCCTTTACTCGTAAGACGGAGAACACTAAATAGAATCAAATCACACCATCTCTATAATAGGTAAATGCCTCTTTTTCTCCGGAAGTTGTCGGAATTATGCGTAATAAGATATTGGCCACAATTGAAGAGGTCTTATCAATAAAATTTCCATTTATCCGTGATCTAGGCATAGTTCGCAATCCATTCTATAATTCTTCTCATTACCTCGCATGGGAAAAGAATCCCACAAACAAAGGAATTGTACAGGACGAAATAACATAAAAAAAGACTCGTTCTAAACATTCAATTAATATTTCCTACAGATTATGATTCAAAGAAGGAAAAAGAATAGAATAATAATTCTATGACCAAAATCCCATCCATTTTCATATTTCGAATTGTTATAATCGGTTAGTCGTACCTATATTGCAAAAATAAATATGAATGGCTCGCTATTCACCCGATTTCTGGGTCATAATCATAAAATTTTGTAGGAGAGATGGCCGAGTGGTTGAAGGCGTAGCATTGGAACTGCTATGTAGGCTTTTGTTTACCGAGGGTTCGAATCCCTCTCTTTCCTTATCTTTGCCTAATTCAAGAGCGTTATTGACCACAATGGATCAAATAACAAGGAATAGGATTATTCCACGAGGTAGACCTTTCTTTGAAATGAATTCTATATTCCTAATTGGGGTGGTACGAAAAATACTGATTAAAGGGTCGCCAAGACATAAAAAAATCCCCGCGGATCCATTTATGATACATGAATGGGAAAAATATCCGGATCAAACCCCTTAGCTTCGGTCAATTTACTTCGGCGAAAAGGGGGAAAAATTCTCCGAATCCTTGCCTTGCTATTTGAGTTAGGTTCAAGTCTGACGGGAATAATATTCTACGACTAGCAACTCGTTTATTTTCAAGCCGACCCACTTACTATCTATTATTTGATTGACTAACCCTTTATATTGGGATGAGTGAAGAGTCAAATGTTTTGGCAATTCTTCATGGGAGGATGAATCAAGATAATTTTGAATCAGAGCTTTGGATTTTTGTTCATCCCTCGTCGTAATAATATCTCGGGGTTTGCAGCGATAACTTGGTATATCTACTATATGGCCATTAACTAAAATATGTCTATGGTTAACTAATTGCCGAGCTCCAGGAATGGTCGAAGCCATACCCAATCGAAAAAGTATGTTATCCAAACGCATTTCAAGTAATTGTAGTAAAACCTGACCAGTTGACCCTTTGGCTTTTCCGGCGATACGAACATATTTAAGTAATTGTCGCTCTGTCAGACCATAATGAAACCGCAATTTTTGTTTTTCTTCTAGACGAATACGATATTGAGACTTTTTCCCAGAACGCGATTGATTTCTAAGATCATTTCCGGCTTTAGGCCGTTTACTAGTTAGTCCCGGTAAAGCCCCCAGACGGCGTATTTTTTTGAAACGAGGCCCTCGGTAACGAGACATAAAAACTCCTTTTTTATTTACAGAATAAACCTAAATTAAGACTGAACTAAACGATAAACGAAAAAAATATACTGAAGTTAAGTACTGTACTACAAAGAAGAATGAGATGAATTGTATCAATATTCAGACTCTTTTGTATATATAGCAAGGTAAGGAGACTTTGTCCTAATTTGTTCTGTAGAGATCTAACCAACCGCTCGAATCCGTTTTTTATTCATAGTTGGAAGTTCTTACGACATAATAGATCCACTATTTTTGAGAAAAGGAAAAAAGTATTTTCAATATACCTTGAGTTCAACCAGACATTATTAATCATGTAATAAAGTATAAAATGGAACAAAGAGAGAAAAGCCGGCTATCGGAATCGAACCGATGACCATCGCATTACAAATGCGATGCTCTAACCTCTGAGCTAAGCGGGCTCACATAACAGAAATTGTGTTGTGCATAGGAATTCAGTCAACTACTTAGCTCTTAGCTATTCAAAATCGATAATGAATATGAATAGAGAAAAAATGAATACTGAATAGAATGGTATTCTATAACAATATAATATAACATAAGAATTAATATAACGATAAATAGAGTGATATATGATATCAAAATTTTCAATGGGAAGAAATTCTACATTTTTTCTTTTCCATAATTCTCTTTTATATTTATAATTTATATGAATATGATTATCAATATCTTAATTCTAAATTATTAGAAATTAAGAAAAATATGGCATTCTAAAAAAAGAATCGAACGTTCAAGTATTTAAAATCGGGCGGGAAAAGTGAGAGGAAGAGAGGAATATATATGTGATATATATCCATCCATATTGAATTGCGGATACATCAATGATAGAATCATTTCTGATTAAACCAAATGTAGGTCCTTCAATAGAGAAAAAGGGGTAGATAAAAAAGAAATCAAAGAGGAGTAAAGAGAGAAACCTTTTAGATAGATAAGCTGTATCTAATGAATTCAACGGTTAACGGTTCCAGCATGAACGAAAAAAAGAAAGGGATGGCATCCCGGCCAGATCTTCGGCTCAAACTAAAAAGGGGATATGGCGAAATCGGTAGACGCTACGGACTTGATTGGATTGAGCCTTGGTATGGAAACCTACTAAGTGATAACTTTCAAATTCAGAGAAACCCTGGAATTAAAAAAATGGGCAATCCTGAGCCAAATCCTGTTTTCAGAAAATAAATTAAGGGGTTTCTGAAAGCGAGAATAAAAAAAGGATAGGTGCAGAGACTCAATGGAAGCTGTTCTAATGAATGGAGTTGACTGCGTTGGTAGAGGAATCCTTCTATTCAATTTGAATTTAAACTCCATAAAGAATGGGGGATAAACCTATATACGAGACGTACGTATACGTACTGAAATATCAAAGATTCTATGAATGCCGCCCTAAAATTTTTTTTACATAAAAAAAAAGGAATCATTTTTGTGAATCTATTCCAAGTTGAAGGAAGAATCGAATATTCAGTGATCAAACCACTCACTCCATAGTCTGATATATCTTTTGACGAACTGATTAATCGGACGAGAATAAAGATAGAGTCCCGTTCTACATGTCAATATCAATACAGACAACAATGAAATTTATAGTAAGAGGAAAATCCGTCGACTTTATAAATCGTGAGGGTTCAAGTCCCTCTATCCCCACAAAAAGGCCCGTTTTACTCCCTAACTGTTTATTTATACTTCTACTCTTTTTTCTTTTCGGCAGCGCCCGAAAATTAGCTATATTTATCATTCACTGTACTATTTCACAAAAGGATCGGAGCAGAAAAGCCTCTCTCGTATCACAAGTCTTGTGGTATATATGTACAAAAGAAAATCTATGATCAAGGAATCCCCGTTTGAATCATTCACAGTTCACAGCATTATTTTCAACTTCAAAAGTTTTCTTTTTTGAAAATTCCGGAAATTCCAGGGCCTGGGTAAGATTTTGTAATGCTTTTTGATTCTCTTGAATTGACATATACCCAAGCCCTCTAGTAGGATGGGGATGGTGCCTCAAGAAGGGTTGGGATAGCTCAGTTGGTAGAGCAGAGGACTGAAAATCCTCGTGTCACCAGTTCAAATCTGGTTCCTGACATTGAGTATCTACTGTTAAGTTCCTGACATTGAGCATCCATTATTAACCCACAGGTTAATAATAGATACTCATACAAATTCGATACGAATCAGCATACATACATGCTATCGTCCGAATGTCTAGAGAGAGAAAATCCTACCCTTTTTCTTAAAGTCTGTATAAAAAAAGAAATAGAATATCTTCCAAATTTGGGAATCTCAATGAGGACCCATTTTTTTGCGCATCCATATATCCATATATAGGAAAAAGAGTTCGATTACTCTGTTTGCTCTAGAAGAGACTGTAAAAAAATTCCTTGAATATCTCGCGGCGTAAAAAGAAAATTAGGTTCGTATCATTCAATGAGCATCTTGTATTTCATAGAATTTTGGAGCAATATAATCCTTACGTAAGGGCCATCCTATCCAACTTTCAGGCATCAAAATACGTTTCAGGCGTGGATGATTATCATAAGAGATTCCCAACATATCATAAGATTCCCGTTCTTGGAAATCCGCACTTTTCCAAATCCAAAAAACAGACGGAATTCTGGGATTTATCCTTGGGGCAAATACTTTAATGCATACCTCCTCTGGCTGATCCACACCATACTCTATTCTCGTAAGATGATACACACTAGCTAAGAGTCCGCCCGGTGCTACATCATAGGCACACTGAGAGCGTAGATAATTGTAACCATATACATATGAAATGACAGCAATGGAATGCCAATCCTCGGGCTTTATTTGTAAAGTTTCGACTCCTTGGTAATCGAAGCCTAAAGATCTATGAACTAACCCATGCTTGACTAGCCAAGCAGACAAACGACCCTGCATTTTTTTAATCTCTCCCGGATTTTCATTTGTATAAGTAGTTCACGTTTACGACGAAATTTTTGAAAATTGAAGTGAAGGGCATTTGCTATTCTTCTGCACAAAAGAAAAGCAGCCTCCCTAATTCACTAATTCGTGGGAAGATACTGAACTTTTGTATTTGAAAAATGTTTCATAAGGTATCTCTGAAGTGGATCGCGATTGATAGACTAATCCTTGATCATAATTTCCAGTATGCGTGCTGCGTCCAACATAAAACTTGTGAGTGGTAGTAAAACATCGATTATTCTGTTGAGACCCAAATCTATCCTCGTAGATTTCTCGAGATACCTTCTTACGAAGTTTTGTTATAGCATCGATAACTGCCTCCGGTTTAGGCGGGCAACCCGGCAAATAAACATCCACAGGAATTAGCTTATCAACTCCTCGAACAGTACTATAAGAATCAGTACTGAACATCCCTCCTGTAATAGTGCAGGCTCCCATAGCAATGACATATTTTGGTTCAGGCATTTGCTCATATAATCTTACTAAAGAGGGAGCCATTTTCATTGTTACTGTGCCGGCTGTTAAAATTAAGTCCGCTTGCCTAGGACTCGATCTTGGTACCAAGCCATAACGATCAAAGTCGAAGCGCGAGCCTATTAATGAAGCAAATTCAATAAAGCAACAACTGGTACCATACAGAAGCGGCCATAAACTGGAGAGTCTTGACCAATTTGAAAGATCATTTGATGTAGTTGAAATAACTGAATTTTGGGTTGTTTGATCAAGTACCGGAAACTCAATGGAATTCATAACTGTCTCAATGTCATTTTTTTCTTCTTTTTTCTTTTTATTGTCTGAATATTCAGGAGCTAAGACCATTCCAACGCTCCTTTTCGCCATGCATAAACTAAACCAACAATTAGGATAAGCACGAAAATTAAAGCTTCTATAAAAACGGATACACCCAATACATCGAAACTCATCGCCCATGGGTAAAGAAAAACCGTTTCAACATCAAAAACAACAAAAACCAGAGCAAACATATAATAACGAATTCGGAATTGTAACCACGCGTCGCCCATTGGTTCTATGCCCGATTCATAACTAGAAAGTTTCTCCGGTCCTTCCCTAGTCGGGGCTAAAACTCCGGAAATGAAAAAAGCCAAAATAGGAATCAGACTTGATATTATTAGAAATGCCCAGAAAATGTCATATTCGTAAAGCAGAAACATAGATGCACTCCTATGAATGTGGAAAAATATATACCGTATTCTTCGATTCGATCTGGAATTTGAATTAAGCTATAACTTTTTAGTCGAAATACCAATGAATTTTGATTGAACTCCCCAGTTTTTTTGCTGTGGGTCATTCTTGTTTCAAGATTCATCGAGTGGAATCCGATTTTCACTTATTTCGATATGCTAGAGACATATTATGCTCTTATTACAAACTTATCGTTTTTATCTTGTCTCAAATTTTCTATAAAAAAAAGAGAAAAAAGAATTACATTACATCTTTTTTTAGTTCTAATTTATATAGAATTTTGATTAAGATTAAATTAAGATACTATTAAGAAAATGAACAATTCTATATGTATGTTATATCCTTTTTGAATATTCATATAATAAAACCGAAGGGTATTGGTTTATTCTTTTCATTAAGATCCAATCCAGTTAGAGGATTGTTGTTTCTATTGATTAGATACGGAAACTGAATGCATCGCCCTATTCTATTTTTTATCCTTGTTCTAGACTTAATGGATTTTATTCAATGCATTGAATTGAGAGAAACCCTTACATCTAACAACCCTAGGGTTCTATCCCCAATTTACATTTTTTGAGTCTGTACTACCTCGACCTGCAACCCATCCCCCCCAAAAAGAAGTGGGTTATTTAATTAGAACTCGAAGTCTTAAAAGAAGAATCTAGAATATCGATCTTTAGTACTTGAAATGGGTCCGAAAAGGCGAGAATACTTATTAATGTAATTAAAATGAGTTTTCAAAAGTAAGACCAACCGCTGGGTTAGCCTTCATGCAAAAAAAAAATTATGTTGAACGAACCCTATACAACGAAGTATATCACAACGGGAAAGTCAGCCGAATCCTAAATAATTTACAGAAGAAACTTCTTCTAATCGAATCGCGCTTTATCAACTCAAATGATTCGACAGACCAAATCCCCAAACAACTCATGGAAATCGATAGGGGTACAAACACTAATAGAGTTAGGAACCAGTCATTATCTCTGAAACAACGAATTGGGTTCTGCTCCCGAAAAAACGATGAGTTGGGGGCTTCTTAACTCGTCCAAGTGCAAACAGACCCTCAATCTTCTTGCATAAAGTAAGCATAGGTAGAATTGGACTGGTGAGCAATTGGATTGGGGTATATTGAGATCTAGAAAAAGAGATTTTGTACAAAAAGAAAAGGAATATCCCAAACCCTTTGATCCTGGATAGGAAAACAGGAAAAATTTGTGTGTAATTTATCCACAAAGAAGAAAGGACAGTTTTTTTATCCGAGATCAAACAAAGACTGATTGGGCCCACTGAAATGAATTTTGTCCCTTTCATGCTCACCCGCGGGGATCGCTCGGAGCATGTGATAATTATTCTATTTCGATGGGCCAAACGACTGTCCGACTACAACCAACAAACAAGAATGAGGAAATGAAAACTATAAAAATTTTTAGGGCTATACGGACTCGAACCGTAGACCTTCTCGGTAAAACAGATCAAACTTTTTATTATCGAAATGATTCGAACTGTTCCAAAGACCCAACATGCATTTTTTTTTGCATTGGGCTCTTTCATCAACTGATATAAATATCAGATAGTCCGCCATACTTTTTCTTAACAGAAAGATAACGAGATGGCTCCACGTGCTCTGATTCATTATTTAGATTATGATCCAGGAGCAATACCAAAGTGTTTCAAAGAAGAGTTACCTTGACGTAGGTCTGCCTCTGGCCTAGATCAACCTAAGTTAAATGGAGTCTCTATCGCTCTGCTCAAAGAGTCAAATATGAAACTTCATACACCTTAAAGTTCATATTACGAAAAGATATTTTTTTGAGGTCCTTATACTCATTATGCCTAGCATTGAATGGGCTGTGTATTCACCTTATCAATTATCGAATCAATGATGGGTTCTATTTGGAGCCTAAATTGGCACCCAAAGCGGACCGAACCAACTATTTGTCAGGCTATTGTTCCCTCGAATATATAGAGTAAGACACCGATTTATCAATAAGATCAATTTTTTTGATTGCATGATGGACTCCCCTGAAAAACATTGGCGCGCGTGTAAACGAGTTGCTCTACCAACTGAGCTATAGCCCTTGTGATAGATAGTTTATCATGGAAATAATTTCTTGTCAAGATGAATCTTCTATGATCCAACATGATAGCTTCTGATCTGTTTCCTGCCAAGAATTGGTATTGCTTCGAAATAAGATTGCATCTATAATTCATCGATATGACAAGCCCCTTTCTTTCTCTTTGTGATGATAAATGACCTACTTAACCCAGTGGTTAGAGTATTGCTTTCATACGGCGGGAGTCATTGGTTCAAATCCAATAGTAGGTAGAACTTATTAGATACCGGAGTAATTAGTATCTAATAAGTTTTTCTACCCACCCTCCCTTTTATTTTAGAGAAATGCCATTACAGTTGATTCGACTCAATCCGCAGAACCAAAATATGGTGTATAAACGGAATTCACTTTTTTATTGGGGCGCACCAATTAGTTATGAAATTGAATTGATAGCCTCTACTCGCGTCCTAGCTCGTCTGACGGCTAAATTCGCTTCAATAGTTTGTCTCTTGCCCTCAGCCCGACTTAAGTTAGCCTCAGCTATTTCAAGAGCTTGCTGAGCTTCTTGTGGATCAATGTCACTACCCTTCTCCGCATCATTTACTAAAATGGTAATCTCATTATTGCCTACTCTAGCAAAACCACCCATCAGAGCTATTTTTAACCATTGGTCATTAAGGCGTAGTCTCAAAATACCTATATCTACAGCTGTGGCAATAGGGGCGTGGTTTGGTAATACACCGATTTGGCCACTATTAGTAGATAAAACTATTTCTTTCACTTCTGAATCCCAAACAATTTGATTCGGGGTTAGTACACAAAGATTTAAGGTCATTTATTCAATTTGCTCTCCACTTCTAAGTTCACAGCCTTCGCGGTAGCTTCATCGATGTTACCTACCAAATAAAAGGCCTGTTCAGGAAGACCATCTAATTCTCCGGAAAGGATCAGTTGAAACCCCCTAATGGTTTCTGCTAGACCAACATATTTCCCTGGAGAGCCCGTAAATACTTCTGCTACGAAGAAGGGTTGTGATAAGAAACGCTCAATTTTTCGTGCTCTTGCTACGGTTAAACGATCCTCTTCAGATAATTCGTCCAACCCAAGGATAGCTATAATATCCTGAAGTTCTTTGTAACGTTGTGAAGTTTGCTTAACTCTTTGCGCAATTTCATAATGTTCTTCACCAACGATGCGAGGTTGGAGCATAGTTGACGTACTATCAAGAGGATCTACTGCTGGATAGATACCTTTTGAAGCTAGTCCTCTTGATAGTACGGTAGTAGCATCTAAATGTGCAAATGTCGTGGCAGGGGCAGGGTCGGTCAAATCGTCCGCAGGTACATAAACTGCTTGAATAGAAGTTATAGACCCCTCTTTGGTAGAAGTAATTCTTTCTTGCAAAGTACCCATTTCTGTACTAAGGGTAGGTTGATAACCCACAGCAGAAGGCATTCTGCCTAATAAAGCAGATACTTCGGATCCTGCTTGGACAAATCGGAAAATATTGTCGATAAATAGAAGGACATCTTGTTCATTAACATCCCGGAAATATTCTGCCATGGTTAGGGCAGTCAAACCAACTCTCATACGAGCTCCCGGCGGTTCATTCATCTGACCATAGACTAGAGCTACTTTTGATTCTGCAAGATTTTGTTCATTAATTACTCCAGACTCTTTCATTTCCATGTAAAGATCATTCCCCTCACGAGTACGCTCGCCCACTCCGCCAAATACGGATACGCCTCCATGAGCTTTGGCAATGTTGTTGATCAATTCCATGATAAGGACTGTTTTACCCACTCCAGCCCCCCCGAATAGTCCTATTTTACCCCCACGTCGATAAGGAGCTAAAAGATCAACTACTTTGATCCCTGTTTCAAAAATAGATAATTTTGTATCTAATTGTATAAAGGCAGGCGCAGATCTATGAATAGGAGATGTTGTGCGAGTATCTACAGGACCTAAATTATCAACAGGCTCTCCAAGAACGTTGAAAATTCGTCCGAGAGTCGCCCCACCAACTGGAACACTTAGAGCAGCTCCCGTGTCAATAACCTCCATTCCTCTCTTCAGACCATCTGTAGCACTCATAGCTACAGCTCTCACTCGATTATTTCCTAATAATTGCTGTACCTCACAAGTAACATTAATTAGCTCGCCGTCAGTATTTCGGCCCTTAACTACCAAAGCGTTATAAATATTAGGCATCTTACCCGGGGGAAAGGATACATCTAGCACCGGACCAATGATTTGAGCGACACGCCCCAGGTTTTTTTCTTCAAGTGCGGAAACCCCGAGACCCGAAGGGGTAGGATTTGTTTTCATAATGATAATAAAGTGAAATATGTAGAAATTCTTTGCATTTTGTAAACCGAAGAAAAAATGTCCGATAGCAAGCAGGTTGATCGGTTAATTCAATAATAAATAGGAGTTAGCACTTGATTTCGTTGGTACCATTCAAGCGACTCCAATTCGATTGTTTACTCGTTCAATGAGTGAATTTTCCAATTTCACAACCTAAAAAAAAGGTAGATGGATAAAAACCATGAGGGAGCGTTTCAGTTCTCTAGCATTATAGACAATCCCACCCATATTTTCTATGGAATTCGAACCTGAACTCTATTTATGATTCATTTTTTTTTTTCACATTGGCCATTGTTTCTTATTTCAGCATATAGTTTTCCGCCTCTTCTCTACCTTTTCAGGGACGAATTCCAGATAGTTTTACATCTAGGATTTACATATACAACATATAGCACTGTCAAGAGTGAATTTCCTTTTTTTTCTAAATTTAGATTAAAAAAAGTACGGGATTAGAAACTTGAAAAACAGGGATTGGGTTGCGCCATACATATGAAAGAGTATACAATAATGATGTTGATGTATTTGGCGAATCAAATACCGTAGTCTAACAACCAACCATTCTGATTAGTTGATAATATTTGTTGAGAGTTTTGTGAAAGATTCCTGTGAAAGGTTTCATTAACGGCTAATTCATGTCGAGTAGACCTTGTCGTTGTGAGAATTCTTAATTCATGCGTTGTAGGGAGGGACTTATGTCACCACAAACAGAGACTAAAGCAGGTGTTGGATTCAAAGCTGGTGTTAAAGATTACAAATTGACTTATTATACTCCTGACTATGAAACCAAGGATACTGATATCTTGGCAGCATTCCGAGTTACTCCTCAACCTGGAGTTCCACCTGAGGAAGCAGGGGCCGCGGTAGCTGCCGAATCTTCTACTGGTACATGGACAACTGTGTGGACCGATGGACTTACCAGCCTTGATCGTTACAAAGGAAGATGCTACGACATCGAGCCCGTTGCTGGAGAAGAAAATCAATATATTTGTTATGTAGCTTATCCTTTAGATCTTTTTGAAGAAGGTTCTGTTACTAACATGTTTACTTCCATCGTGGGTAATGTATTTGGGTTCAAAGCGCTTCGCGCTCTACGTCTGGAGGATCTGCGAATTCCTGTTGCTTATGTTAAAACTTTCCAAGGCCCACCTCACGGTATCCAAGTTGAAAGAGATAAATTGAATAAGTATGGTCGTCCCCTATTGGGATGTACTATTAAACCAAAATTGGGGTTATCTGCTAAGAACTATGGTAGGGCGGTTTATGAATGTCTCCGCGGTGGACTTGATTTTACCAAGGATGATGAAAACGTGAACTCACAACCCTTTATGCGTTGGAGAGACCGTTTCTTATTTTGTGCCGAAGCAATTTATAAAGCACAGGCCGAAACAGGTGAAATCAAAGGACATTACTTGAATGCTACTGCAGGTACATGTGAAGAGATGATGAAAAGGGCTGTATTTGCCAGAGAATTGGGAGTTCCTATCGTAATGCATGACTATTTAACGGGGGGATTCACTGCAAATACTAGCTTGGCTCATTATTGCCGAGATAATGGCTTACTTCTTCACATCCACCGCGCAATGCATGCAGTTATTGATAGACAGAAGAATCATGGTATCCACTTCCGTGTACTAGCGAAAGCATTACGTATGTCTGGTGGAGATCATATTCACTCTGGTACCGTAGGAGGTAAACTGGAAGGGGAAAGGGAAATAACCTTGGGCTTTGTTGATTTACTACGTGATGATTATATTGAAAAAGACCGAAGTCGTGGTATTTATTTCACCCAAGATTGGGTTTCTCTACCGGGTGTTCTGCCTGTGGCTTCAGGTGGTATTCACGTTTGGCATATGCCTGCTCTGACCGAGATCTTTGGAGATGACTCTGTACTACAGTTCGGTGGAGGAACTTTAGGACACCCTTGGGGTAATGCACCGGGTGCCGTAGCAAATCGAGTAGCCCTAGAAGCGTGTGTACAAGCGCGTAATGAGGGACGTGATCTTGCTCGTCAAGGTAATGACATTATCCGTGAAGCTTGCAAATGGAGCCCTGAGCTAGCAGCTGCTTGTGAAGTATGGAAGGAAATCAAATTCGAATTTGAAGCAATGGATACTTTGTAATCCAGTAATTACCATTCGTTCCTTTAATTAAATTGCAATTAAACTCGGCCCAATCTTTTACTAAAAAAGGATTGAGCCGAATAATGAATAAGGTTCCTATTTCATTTTCCAGGCATATATACATACTGGATTTCGGTATACAAAATCTTAAATACAAGATCTAAGACTCAACAATGAAAATCCTTCAGTTGTTGGATCCATAATTAATCCTATGGATCCTTGAGATGGGATTAGTAGAATATTTTCTATACCCCTAAATTCCGGACTATGGTCGAATCGAGCCAATGGTCACAACGCTTTATCCCCGTCCCGTATATTGTCCTTTTCCTTCCGCATTGCAATAGAAACTTATTATTCTCCAAAGTTCTCCAAAAATGAATTCTTCCTAGGAGAGAACAAATTTTTTTGATTCGAATTTGTACATGGCACGGGATAACCCTCTCTTTCTATTCTAATTGAAGAAAGGGTTCCATCATATAGATTGATAGTGAAGTGATATCCAGATTCCCACAAAAAAAGATTTTTTTTCAAGACTCATCCGTGATTAGTTAATTATTCTATTGGATCTATATGCTTATTCCGAGAGGATATATTCAAATGATTATTCATCGAATGACTATTCATCTATTGTATTTACATTCAAATAGGGGGGCAGGCAAGCTCTATGGAAAAAAGGTGGTTCCATTCGATGTTGTTTAACGAGGAATTAAAACATAGGTCTGGGCTAAGTAAATCAATGGATAGTCTTGGTCCTATTGAAAATACCAGTGGAAGTGAAGATCCCGTTATATATGATAGGGATAAAAAAATTGATAGTTGGGACGATAGTGATAATTCCAGTTCTAATAATATGGATACTTTTTTCGATGTCAGGGACATTCGGAGTTTGATCTCTGATGACCTCTTTTTAGTTAGGGATCGTAATGGTAACAGTTATTCGATATATTTAAATATTGAAAATTTTCTTTTCGAGATTGATAACGATCGCTCTTTTATGAATGAACTAGAAAGTGCCTTTTTTAGTTATCTGAATAATGGTTCTCAAAGTAACAATCACAACTACGATCGTTATATGTATGATACTCAATATAGTTGGAATAATCACATTTTTCATTGCATTGATAGTTATCTTCGTTCTGAAATCAGTATTGATAATTACATTTCAGCCGGTAGTTACAATTACAGCGACAGTTACATGTATAGTTACATTTGTAATGAAAGTGTAAATAGTAGTGACAACGAGAGTTCCAGTATACAAATTAGCACAAATAGAAGCGATTTCAATATGAGAAGAAGATATAATGATCTCGATATAAATAAAAAATACAGACATTTGTGGGTTCAATGCGAAAGTTGTTATGGGTTAAATTATAAGAAATTTTTTAAGTCAAAACTAAATGTTTGTGAACAATGCGGATATCATTTGAAAATGAGCAGTTCAGATAGAATCGAGCTTTCGGTTGATCCGGGCACTTGGGATCCTATGAATGAAGACATGGTTTCTATCGACCCCATTGAATTTCATTCAGAAGAGGAACCTTATAAAGATCGTATCGATTCTTATCAAAGAAAAACAGGGTTAACCGAGGCTATTCAAACAGGCATAGGTCAACTAAATGGTATTCCCATAGCTATTGGGGTTATGGATTTTCAGTTCATGGGGGGCAGTATGGGATCCGTAGTAGGCGAGAAAATTACCCGTTTGATCGAGCATGCGACTCGTAAAGCTCTCCCTCTTATTATAGTTTGTGCTTCGGGAGGAGCGCGCATGCAAGAAGGAAGTTTGAGCTTGATGCAAATGGCTAAAATATCTTCCGCTTCATATAATTATCAATCAAATAAAAAGTTATTCTATGTATCAATCCTTACATCTCCTACAACCGGTGGGGTGACTGCAAGTTTTGGTATGTTGGGAGATATCATTATTGCCGAGCCTAATGCCTACATTGCATTTGCGGGTAAAAGAGTAATTGAACAAACATTGAATAAGACAGTACCTGATGGTTCCCAGGCGGCTGAGTATTTATTCCACAAGGGCTTATTGGACTCAATCGTACCACGTAATCCTTTAAAAAGTGTTCTGAATGAGTTATTTCAGCTTCACGGTTTCTTTCCCTTAAATCAAAATTCAATCAAGTAGAGCATTCAATTCCGTTTTTTTATTTGCGGAAAAGAAGTTTTTTAGTTATCGGTAAAGAAAAAAAAGAAGAGTTCGTTTTCATTACGGGCATAAGATCCATTTATATTGTAAGAAGAATCAAAAGTTTCGGATACTTACTTTAAAATTTTTCCTCTAGAGCTGTATTTTATACCTATAATTGGTGCTATATTCATGATTAGTAATCAGGAAGTTTCGATCAACAGGATAAAAGAATGCATTCTTCTTTTGTTTTGGCAAAATTTTATGAAGAAAAAGAATTTCATCTTATCCTCTTACGTATTATAGATATAGAAAAATTCAAATATATAAAATAATAGAATTGAAATCGTGCCTATTTCAATATCTCCCGTGAGAACTCATATTTAGTTCTACATTCCTTGCACTTATTATTCTATACTTATAATAAATAGATATACTTATCATAAGATATCTTTATAACAGGTACAAATTTTAAATCGAGGTATCCATTCTATGACAACTTTTGATTTACCCTCTATTTTTGTGCCTTTAGTGGGCCTAGTTTTCCCGGCAATTGCAATGGCTTCTTTATTTCTTCATGTTCAAAAAAATAAGATTGTCTAGATCCCTATGAAGCAGACGCTTTTATATCTAACCAATTTGATGAATTATTTCTAATGGTTCACATCGTAATAGTGCTAGTTGATGAGAGTTACTTCGGGAACAAAAAAAGTAAAGTAAAATTCATTTGGGTTATTCTCTCAATTCCAAAAAAATGCAACTTGATCTAGTATGAACTGGCGCTCAGAACGTATATGGATAGAACTTATAACGGGGTCTCGAAAAACAAGTAATTTCTGCTGGGCCTGTATCCTTCTTTTAGGTTCACTAGGGTTCTTATTGGTTGGAACTTCTAGTTATCTTGGTAGGAATCTAATATCCTTATTCCCGTCTCAGGAAATCCTCTTTTTTCCACAAGGCATCGTTATGTCTTTCTATGGGATCGCGGGTCTGTTCATTAGCTCCTATTTGTGGTGCACAATTTCGTGGAATGTAGGTAGTGGTTATGACCGATTCGATCGAAAAGAAGGAATAGTGTGTATTTTTCGTTGGGGATTTCCTGGAATAAATCGTCGTATCTTCCTTCGAGTCCTTATGAGAGATGTCCAGTCGATTAGAATCGAAATTAAAGAGGGTCTTTTTCCGCGTCGTGTCCTTTATATGGAAATCAGAGGTCAGGGAGCCATTCCCTTGACTCGTACTGATGAGAACCTGACTCCACGAGAAATTGAACAAAAAGCGGCGGAATTGGCCTATTTCTTGCGCGTACCAATTGAAGTATTTTGAAATGAACTGCGAAGAATTAATGTTTTGTTAGCATGGGGAAAGAAACAGAACTAATGAATCTTCATTTTATAGAACTTAACTTAAGTTTTTTCAGAACGTTCATTCGAGCAAAAGTGGATGTATATGGAATAAACAGAAAACGAAACTTTTTTTGTGGAAACAAAAAAAACGCAATTCTTTCAGACTATAATTTTTCTTTTTTGGGGGTCTACTATTTTGAATTGTTACGTTAGATACAGATGGATTCTATATTGTAAATAACTCCTCTTTTTTTTTTGTCAAGCGATTTTTCTTTTTCTACGCCTTTTTCCTGCTTGATCATCAATGATTAGATCCCTTAATAACTATAAATATCCAAACTTTCTCAGGTTTTGCCACTCATTTTTGATTTCACCATTATCTCAATATTTTTCAAAATTTCCCTCCATTATTCCTGGGCTGTAGGTAGCCCTTCGCAATAATTGATCTAACAAAGGCGGCTCTTTCGGACATTAATCGAAAAGATGCAATTGTTTCTAATTTGACTAATGTTTCTAATTTGACTAATTGAAAGACCCGGAAACTTTTTTCTTCATTCGAAGCGAAGCAAACCCTTACTCTTATTTCTATGTTCTTTCTTGATCCAAGGACTAACTAAAAAAAAAAGGAGGCGTAGATCCATAGGTTCGATACCTTGTTATCGAACTCATGCTTCATAGAAATATTCGATCGGATAGAGTCGACGAAAGAGGTAGTTTCATTAGTAATTTACAGATTAAAAATGCCACAAAAGAAAACATTCACTACCCTCACATATCTTGCATCTATTATATTTTTACCCTGGTGGGTTTCTCTCTCATTTAATAAAAATATGGAATCCTGGGTTACAAATTGGTGGAATACTAGGCAATCCGAAATGTTTTTGACTGATATTAAAGAAAAGAATCTTCTAGAAAAATTCATAGAATTAGAAGAACTTTTCTTTTTGGACGAAATGATAAAGGAGTACCCGGAGACACATATACAAAAACTACGTATAGAAATCCACAAGGAAACGCTACAATTGGTCAAGATGCACAATGAGGGTCATATTCATAGCATTTTGCACTTCTCGACAAATATAATCTGTTTCGCTATTCTAAGTGGTTATTCTATTCTAGGTAATGAAGAACTTCTCGTTCTTAATTCTTGGGTGAAAGAATTCCTCTATAACTTAAGTGACACAATAAAAGCTTTTTCTATTCTTTTATTAACTGATTTATGTATCGGATTCCATTCGCCTCATGGTTGGGAACTAATGATTGGCTCTATCTCCAAGGATTTTGGATTTTATCATAATGATCAAATTATATCTGGTCTTGTTTCCACTTTCCCAGTAATTCTAGATACACTTTTAAAATATTGGATTTTCCGTTATTTAAATCGCGTATCTCCGTCACTTGTAGTGATTTATCATTCAATGAATGACTAAAGGCTGATTCACCGATATTAATCAAATCATAATGTTTGTTACTTTGTTTGTACATACATAAACAAAGCATTCCAAATCTTACTTACCTTTTCTATTTATACCCATCCCAGAGATTCTTCCTGTATTCCATTCCAGTAAAATTATTCCATTACAATAGCAGAATCGTGGATAGGGAACTATACTAGTAACCTACCTAATTTATTGTAGAAATTCTCGGGATCAACGATTGGACCATGCAAAAAAGAAATATCTTTTCTCGGATAAAGGAGCAGATGGCTCGATCCATTTCTGTATCGATCATGCTATATGTAATAACTTGGCCATCTACTTCATATGCATATCCCATTTTTGCGCAGCAAGGTTATGAAAATCCACGAGAGGCGACTGGGCGTATTGTCTGTGCCAATTGCCATTTAGCTAATAAGCCTGTGGATATTGAGGTTCCACAAGCGATACTTCCTGATACTGTATTTGAAGCAGTTGTAAGAATCCCTTATGATATGCAACTGAAACAGGTTCTTGCTAATGGGAAAAAGGGGGCTTTGAATGTAGGGGCTGTTCTTATTTTGCCTGAGGGATTCGAATTAGCCCCCCCCGATCGTATTTCTCCCGAAATGAAAGAAAAGATGGGCAATCTTTCTTTTCAGAGTTATCGTCCCACAAAAAAAAATATTCTTGTGATAGGTCCTGTTCCAGGTCAGAAATATAGTGAAATCACCTTTCCAATTCTTTCCCCAGACCCCGCTATTAACAAAGACGTTCACTTCTTAAAATATCCTATATATGTAGGTGGGAACAGAGGTAGGGGTCAGATTTATCCCGATGGGAGTAAGAGTAACAATACAGTCTATAATGCTACATCAGCAGGTATAGTAAGTAAAATTGTACGTAAAGAAAAAGGGGGGATATGAAATAAGCATAGCAGATACGTCAGACGGTCACCAAGTGGTCGATATTATACCTCGAGGACCGGAACTTCTTGTGTCAGAAGGCGAATCTATCAAGCTTGATCAACCACTAACAAGTAATCCCAACGTGGGTGGATTTGGTCAGGGAGACGCAGAAATAGTACTTCAAGATCCATCACGTGTCCAAGGCCTTTTGTTCTTCTTGGCATCTGTTATTCTGGCACAAATATTTTTGGTTTTGAAAAAGAAACAATTCGAGAAGGTTCAATTGTCTGAAATGAATTTTTAGGTCCACGGATTTATTAACATAAAGTTCATAAAAACCAAATTCTTCTTGATCGATGTAATTATGTATGGTTAAAAATAGGATTTAGTTTACTTGCTTTGTTGCTACTGTTTGTTTTTATACAAGATATTGGAAAGTACTTAGCTTTGACTTTTACTGCTAGTAATAGACTAGTATTATATTGTGAAGAACGCGTTATTTGACGTGAATCCAACTCCCTTTTTCAATCCAAAAAGGAGTGGCGTTACTATCTCACTATTGTCAAATTTGAAATGCCACGAAATACATGAAATCAAAAGTATCCTATTCTATATAGAAAAAGGGAATCAAATTCGAATAGGAGTAGATAATCGACATAAGTGGTAGGAGAATATAAAGCAAGGAATAAATGAAAGGAACAACCTATTATAGGAGGGATTTTTTCTCTTTCTAATCTTCGACACAAGAAAAGGGTGAAATTTTCTTTTCTTGTGTCAAAAGAATAATGATTCTTAATCCCCTTACGCCTAAAAAGTACTATTCCCTTTTTTTAGGTTTATCGGAACCTCGCCTCTTTGGATTTATAAAAAGTAGTGGACAATAAAAAAGGGGGGTGGATTCGCTCGTTGAGTAACTCGAACTTCTTCGATGAACTAAAAAAAAAAAGGAAAACTTTGATGAGATAATAAAATAAATGGAGTAAGCTTCTATTAGTATAGAAATTCTTTGGATGATGTCTCATATACAGGAATCCACATTATGTATGTCATTCAGAAAATAGATTAATTCCCGCCCTTTTTTTCGATTTCGGACGAATACCTACTATGTAGGAACAGGTATTATGAATCCAATCAATAGAGTTAATTCTCCAAAAGCAAGCATCATCTTAAAAAAGAGCTATTTGAAACATCGGAGCAAAAGGCCCACTTTTTTTTTACGAATAGAATAGTGTGCTTGTATTAACTGGATTATCTGCAAACTTTTTTTATGGAATGAAAAAAAATTTCGTTGAAAAAGTAAGAGCTCAACGGGACCTTACCCCTCGAATTAAACAAAAGGGGTAAGGTCCCGTTGAGCTCTTACTTTTTCCTGTCTACAACTCAGTTCATATTATTATTACAGGGATGAGCCCAACCCGGAATATGAACCGTAAAAGAAAACACCTATTGAACCGATCACAGGAATACCGGCTACAGTACCTATCAACCAAAGAGGAATCCTTCCAGTAGTATCGGCCATTTACCCCACTTCCCTCCACATTTCATCAAGTGGTCATGCTAGAGACATAAACAGCCATGGATAATTTTGAGATGAGATCCTTCCGAGTGGGATATAGAGAATTCGCACTATTCTCTCCCTTTTTCTTAATTGAAGAAATAATTGGAAAATAAAACAGCAAGTACAAAAATGAGTAATAACCCCCAGTAAAGACTGGTACGATTCAATTCAACATTTTGTTCGTTCGGGTTTGATTGTGTCATAGCTCTATAATTCAATTCGGGTTAGGTTTATCGTTGGATGAACTGCATTGCTGATATTGACCCCAAAAAAGAAACGGTAGGTACAGCTAGTCCGTGAATAGCTAACCATCGCACTGTAAAAATTGGATAGGTTCGATCTATAGTCATTGGGGCCTCCTAAAAGGATCTACTAAATTCATCGAGTTGTGCCAAAGGATCAAAACGGCCAGTTATTAATGGAATTCCTTGTCGACTCTCTGTAAAATACTCGTTTGGCCGAGGGCTTCCAAACACATCGTAAGCTAAACCCGTGCTGACGAATAACCAACCCGCAATGAATAGGGACGGTATAGTAATGCTATGAATGACCCAGTATCGAATACTGGTAATAATATCACCAAAAGCGCGTTCTCCCGTGCTTCCAGACATGCTGAGCTCCACATATTCTTGTACAGTCAAAGGGGATCGATTCCGTGAAAGATGGGATCAGTAAGTGGAAACCCACGGATCCTTAATCTTTGTTAGATCGTCAATAGTGTACCGAAGGCGTCTTTAGAGTATACCGAATCAGTATAGCTACCCTTCTTCTGACACAGCAACGCAATTTAAATCAGTATCCAAAAGAAGTGTTACATAAACTCTTTCTTCCTTTTTTGTTCCTTATATATAAGGATGATGTGCTATTCAACCCAAAATTTCTGTACTGTAGTAGTATAGGGTTCTTTTCATTACTCGCTTTGGGCTAGAAACTGAAGATCTGGTAAAGCTTGAGTTCGCCGGGTTGGGTTCTAATAATTAATGAAAGATGTTATCATATTCACACAATTCTATTAGATACGAAATCTAGAAACCTCTTTTCTTGGTTGTATATAACGGGTTTTTCTTCGGATCCTTTGAGTTCAAGGAATGGATTAGTAGTACAATAATAGGAGTAGATAGTATTTGACCAAAGAAAAAAAGGAAGAATCAATCAATATTCGTGATGCAACCATTGTCGTATTACAGCCAAAGGTTCTTTTCCTTCTTGACCTAGATACAAGAGAGGGATTCCCTAATATGGAAAGGCGGCATGTAGAACCTAAAAGGAAAAGATAATAGAATGACTAGTTTTAGAATTGAGTTGTCCCGAAATAAAGCTTTTATTTCGTCCAGCGATCGTGCGATACTTTTTTCTTAGCATTTGTGAGATATTATGTACAATTAAAGAGCCTACGACTTTTTTTATGAGGTTAAAGGTGTTGTGATAAGGTCCTTTGCTCCAAAAAGGAAACTTGATTATATACAATTGAAAAAGAAATGATCAAAATAGAAAAGATTTTCTATTTGATTCCATAGTGATTAAAAAAGAGTTTACTTTATGAAATGAATGAAATTCCACTACAAAGTTTTTTCTTTTTACTTGACTCAATAGTTGCTCAACGAATCTGTTGATTCAAAATAACGGAATCGGTAGATGTTAGAGATGATGGATCACTAGATCAATCTTTTTTCTACTTCTGTCACCCTATCTTTGTTAGTGCCGTCTATAATGATTGATGAATCAAAAACTTTTCATTGGAGCAGATTTTGTCAGTTTTTTTTTTTATGTAAACTTAGGTAAATGTTTTATCACCATATGTATAAAAAGACCGTATCTTATTTAGCTCCTTTATGCCTACTCTAACTAGTTATTTCGGTTTTCTACTGGCGGCTTCAACTATAACTCCCGCTCTTTTTATTGGTCTGAGCAAGATACGACTTATTTGAAATGAATTGAATGAACAATTAATAAAAAAACCTTTTTCTGTGAGATTCTAGGTATTCTATAGTGACTT
>JAJJMC010023315.1:0-17715 GCA_023531435.1 Papaver californicum
GTTTAAGAAAAATTTAAACTACCGATTGTGCTGGTACAAAATGTTGATTTTTTAAAAAAAATTTGATTTCCAATTTGGGGCTACTTATGATAATCGGTAGATTAAGAAAATTTAAACTACCGATTGTGCTGGTACAAAATGTTGAAATTTTAAAAAAGAAATCGATTTCCATTTTGGGGCTACTTATGATAATCGGTAGTTTAAGAAAAATTTAATCTACCGATTGTGCTTGTACAAAATGTTGAAATTTTTTAAAAAAATTCGATTTCCAATTTGGGCTACTTATGATAATCGGTAGTTTAAAAAAAAATTAAACTACCGATTATGAGTGTTCAGGAATTTTGAAAAAATTGCGATTTCCAATTTGGGGCAACTTTCATAATTGGTAGTTTGTAAAAAAATTATAAACTACCGATTACAATGGAATCGGTAGATATATTACTCCATTATCTACCAATTATCATACGTCCATGGAGTTAAATGCATGCAAAAAATGATATTTTTTTTGTTAACGATCACAAAACATTGCATTAATAAATTTTTTGTGTACATTTATGTTCAAAATATATATTCAAAATCAACTATTCACCATCCTAGTTCAAATCAATTACGTTCTTTACTGAGCTTGTTAAATGATCCCAACCTTCATGTTGGACTCGTATTGCTTCAACCACTCCTTACAATGGTTAGTTGGGAAGTAATCCGACCACCTAGTCAATGAAGGTAATGGACAATCATCCGTTAAACTTAAACCGATAAAATTATTGCCATTAACAAAAACCATAATGATTCGTCTATCCTTGACCGACTCATCACACACCGTCCTTGTGGGTGTAAATATGACATTAAATCCTGATGAAGGAGGACAGAAAAAATGTACCCTCACAGTTCAATACATCCGCTAAAAGATACCCACATCTCGGCATTATCATCCAATACTTGGATCCGACCACCTCCAATCCGTTTCGGCATTTTACACGAGTATATAACTCTTTGAACTCTTGTTCTCTGCCATGTATATCTCCTTCTCTCATCATTTCAATATAAAATTTTTTATCCTTCAATAACTGTGCGGCCATCTTATTTCTTAAATATTGCCATTGGGTGATATTCTCGGTAACCGCCTCACTAAAGTCTCCTATTTGTTTCAAAGCAACGTGGAAACCACAATTGCCATCCCCTTCGACATCGTCGGTGGACAAAAAAAATGGTATAATGAGTAGAGGGAGTTGTTCCAAATACTCATCGTGTATAGGTTGGGTTTGACTTAGTTGGGAAGGAATCGTAGAGACCTTAGCTTTGACTTGTCGTGAGCTTGGTCCACCTTGATCCTTCCTTGGACGACCCCTTTTCGCTGGAGACGGCAAATCTTCATACTCAGCTTCAGTATGTTCATGCCTAGAAAGGTCACGATGACTAGATAACCATTCCTTCAACTATTTTCTTTGAATTGACCTCGGCTTTTCGGTATTCGGCCTACCCATCGCCTTTCCTTTTATTGGTTCCTGAACAACCTTTTGATAGGGGTGAGGGATTCCTCTAAATAGTGCATCAATATTTGCTTTTGTGCCCCATTGACGTAGAGTAACACTCGAGTATTCGTGCAAATATTTTCGTCTCCACGAACAACGCACCATCAACCGTCGGGGTGTTTGGAGTGAAAGTTAATTGCTTCCAAAAGGGATGAATATCATTAATGTCAATCACTTCAATATACCTTCCAAGCATGTGACGACACCGGAGTCTAATACCTATCATCGTCTTGCAGTTGCAAACCGTAGTCTCATCATCGTGATCTCTGTACAACTCCAATTGTTTTATCATGAAATTTATTGCCCACCAAGAAACTTTGTAAACTATACCCCTTAGAATATTTTTATGTTTTAAATGTGCCAAAGGGAATCTATGCCGACTTTTTCCATTGAACCATAAATCTTAGTGAGGTCACGATTGGTGAACTGGATTGCTTCTTGGACTGACACGACCCCATTTTGGCTACCGACTAGTATTTTCTTTAATCGGCAATGGGACCCCTATGCAATGCTTGTTGCCTCGTTCTTGAAGTTCCGATATTCATATGTCCATGCAAACACAAACTTATCCTTATGCGGTCCCAACCATTGTGATTTGCAATACTTAACTGGTTTGGGATAGTTCTTGTCCCATTCATCCTCAAAGTTCTTCAAGTTGTATTCATAAACTTCCTCTGTCATCGAACAAACTATCTTATTCCATGCTTTTATAAATAAAGACCATTTTATTCCATCCTCGACCCACTTTTCATCCGCCAACCTTTTCTCTTTTTCTCGTTCTTCCACGGTTAGTTTACTAACACGTTCATCCTCTTCCTTGGACCTATTGGTACCTTTGTTGCGTTTTTTAGCTTGGATAATGTCTGCAATTGGATTTGATGTTGCATTGAATGTGCCACGTACAAAGCAAATTCTGGGCTTCCGGAAACACTACCTTTATTGCATTCATTAAGGTTGTATCGTTATCCGTTACAATAACCCTTGGAAAATGCTCGTCATTATAAATCGACCTTAATGTTTGCAACATCCAAATGAAACTCACATCGTTCTCAGCATCCATTAAACCCCAAGCAACCGTAAATGTACATTTTTCCGAGTGTGGCAAGCGATGTTCAACAATGGCATGTTGTGCCTGTTTGTCTTGTAAGTAGCATCTATCAACAAAATTTGATGAAAGCATTGAGCCAATTGGATCATCTTCGGATGTGACAAGAAAATACGAATCACCTTACCATCCCTTTCTTCTTTTCTCAACGTGTAATTGTGTTTCTCGGCTAACCACTCTGATTGTTGCATAACCATTCGACCATCCCATTCTGTCCTTTTGATCGTTGCTAGCATCGAATAAATTGTAGACAACGAAGACAAGTTGTTGGGGTCGTCCGCCTTTATCTTAGATAGGATTGTACTCGCTTTCATTACGGTCCTTATAGACTTCACTGTCTTCATTTTCTTTGGTTTTAACTTGGCAACCATTACGTGCCCAACAAGATTTTCCGGATCTTCGTGGTTGTGACGACCATTAGCAACTCTAAACATTTTCCATACTTTTCCTTTCTTACATTCGGGCTTATGGAAGATAATCTTAAATTTGGCATCCAATCTTCTTTGAATTACCTCGGTATATCCTCTCCGTCTTCTTTACGTATTTATAATTCTTTCCCATATGAATATTTCGCTCGCCACCTCTCTCACAAATCATTTCAAATCGATCAACTTTCAAGCAATTGTTCTGAACTACAACGCACATCTTCTCTTTTTCCTTGTTGAGAAGCCATTCCTTTTCCTCCGCCTTACTTCCAAATGTCTTAATGCGCATATAAAAAAACAAATATCATAATCCTAACCATGTAACATACATTCTTAGGACAAGTTAAAAGTGGGTAGGTAGCGTACCAAATTATTTGCATAGTGTAGGGAAGTATCAGGATCCTCGTATGAAACATGATTAACCCATTCAATAATCTACGTAAAATAGCAATGAGTTAGAGAATGATAATCGATAGTTAATTATGTTCATTTACTACCGATTACCAACAATCGGTAGTTAAAAATATTCCCGTGCTACCGATTATCTACAATCGGTAGTTAATATGTATTCTTAAACTACCGATTGTAGGAAGAAATCAAGTCAAGTCCTGTACACATATAATCGGAGGTTTAATGTGTTACACCACTACCGATTATAATACAATCGGTAGGTAACTATATGACATTAACTATCGATTATAAAGTTTGCAAAATAATATCTTTGTAGGTTTTTAGAAATTCAGTTTTTGGGCGACTAACATAATCGGTAGATAATAAGTTCTCCTAAACTACCGATCATGCAAACAGAAATTCCAAAAAAATCAATTTGGGACGACTAACATAATCGGTAGTCAATAAGTTTTCCTAAGCTATTGATTATGTAAAAATAAATTCAAAAGAAAAATCAATTTGGGGATTTTGTATAATCGGTAGGTAGTAAACTTCACGAGACTACCGATTGTTCAATTACTTTGGAACAGACGGATAATCGGTAGTTTATGGAGTACCATAAACTACCGATTATGGGACTTCCATGACATTAAATGCATGTAAAAATGCATGTTTTTTATTGCCGCTCACATACAAACGCATACAAATTAAGTTTTGAGCTTCTTAACACAATACCTGATTGTTTAATGCATTATTATCTTCATTTTGATGTGATTCATCGTCTAGGTTTTCTTCCACAGCAAAATTTGGATCATCCAACAAATAACCCAAATCGTCGTATGTAAACGTATTTGAACCTTCAATATTATGTTGTTCATGTTCAATCTCACCTTGTTCCTCATACCCATCCATGTTTGTTATCAAAAATCTAATCTTTGGATCACAACCATATGAGTCAGAAACATAGTCAATCAAATCAAATATAATGAAAACAAAACATGTTAACAATAAGAACAAGAAATTGAAATATGAATCAACACAATTATTTAACGTGGTTAGACAACGAATTGTCTACATCCACGGGTGATAAAGGATTTGGATGTTTTTATTCATGAATGTATGTTACAAAAGGATATCAAGTTATATGAATCAAGTAGAATTTATCAAAGAATGATTGAACTACGAAATTAATTAACACAAGTCTTATACCTCAACTTTTCTTCTCCAAAATTTTCCGTCCCTTCTTTCTGTTTTGGAGCTTGATATTTATAGTAAATATCATGGGTCCCTCTAATCTAAACTTTCCACCTATTAGTTCTTATCCAGACTTTGGAACGAAGCTTATCCCGCATTCTTATTTGTATTTCCTGCAAGACTTGACATGCGTACTTCTTATTTCCCTTAGTTTTCCACTTGGTGACCCGCACCTCTTCTGCTGATATGTATTCAAGTTAATGTTTTTGGATTTGGATGAATGATGCGGTCTTATTAGAGTTAAGGCATGTCTGACATGTGGCTATTGAAAGTGACTTGTCATGCTTTAGTTTGTTTTGTTTCGCAACCTGTACAACTGAGACGTGTCCATCATGCATTAATGTTTCCCGCAACTTGTGTGTCTATCATGCAACGAAGGTGTCTATTTCGTACAGTGTGTCATGCTTTCCCGCAACTTGCGTGTCGATCATGCTACGAAGATGTCTGTTTCAGTACTTATCAAAGAGTTTTGTTTCAGTGTTTCTCGTTCTATCATAATATGATACTATTTCCATAGTATTTGAACACGTAGTGTTAGGGATTTAATAGCCTCATAATTTGCCATTTTTTCTTTTGAATATTTACATATGGTAAAAATTTAAAAAAGGAAAAATAGTTATTACTTTTCCGATTTTCACGCCACTAATAAATTTTCTTCCTACGTTTGGATTTACTTTTCTGACAGTTTTGACAGTTTCGAGAAAATCACGTCTCTGATAAAGTTCCTCTTTCCTCCACTTTATTTTTTCGACGGTTTCGTCAGTTTCAACCCCCTCCTATTTAATGCAAATCTTGTCACATCTCTCATCCCACTCTTCGTATTATTTGTCTTTTTCTTCTTAAAGTTTTTGTTCCTTTTCATTCTTCTGAAACTGAACTTTTCAGTGATTCCTCGTAATTTAATTAATCTTGATTAAGGATTTCTTTCATTGGGATCAGGTCTTCTTTTCATCCAATTATTTAGTTTGATTTCTCCTCTTCACTTTGTTATAGGTAATACTTCTAAGTTATTCCTGTGATTTGATCTCTATTCTTCTCTTTAATGTATTTGTTTATCTATCAATCTTCTTAACTGAATCTTTTAGGAGTGAATGGTGATGATGATATTCTTATTTTGATTTCCGATTGTTTCATTGAATTCATGAATCTTTTTTCTTGATCAAAAAATTGTTTACTAGTTTATATTCAGGTTTAATGAACATCTTGCTTTTTTCTTCTGCTTTGAAGGGTTTCTGTTTTGATCTTGCTTTTCATCAGGGTGAATCTTATCTTTACTTGTTCTCTCATGTGTAGGTAAAAATTCATCATGTTTGGAAAAGATAATAGTAATGTTGCTGGAGGTGTCTCTTATCATGGTGATAATCCTGTAGAAAAGAAATCATCTCGCTACTTTGTGAGAAAACAGAAAGTGGGAGATGAATCTGGTACTTCAGAAGTTCAACCTTCTGATTTGGTAGGAACTGATGACATATTTGTTGTGGCCAATAGACCAGCTTCTAAAAGTAAGCGTTTAAACGAGAACTTGAGCTTTAAGTTAATGGATATGGAAGAGTTTAAAGAGAAACATCAACTCCAAAAAATTAAAGTTTCCTTTTGCGATCCTGCTGAAGGAGATGAGATTACACTTGATATGATAAGGAAATTTCAGTATAGCACCGACGGACTGTTAATAACTGCGGGAGCGCTGCATGCGGGCTTGAAACTTCCTTTGTACAAGAGCGGGGATTCTTTCCAGTATGAGGTTCTTGCAAGCCGAAATAAATCCAAGTACGGTTTAGTCCGGTCTATCGCCCAATACAACGGGAATTGGTGGCGCGTGCTGGATGAATGTAGTAAGCGCAGCAGGGGAGAAACAAATTTCTCATGCTACGCTCCCAATCCTGCGGAACGTGAGTATTATACTGTAGATAATTTTCATGCTACGTATGCTGACGCTATCGCCGTGAAGAATTACAAGAAGTGGAGCGTCGGACCGGGTCGTAGAGGTGGCGAAGGATTTCGTCTGCTTTGGGAAATTGATAATTCTAAATTGAATGTCATTCCTAGGATGCAGGGTCCTTTACGGGAAAGGATTCGTATTGATCATGACTTCAGGTGTTACCGCATTCCCCTGATAATTGAAGGACCATGGGTTTACGGGTTTGTTCAAGAAAGTGTGGTCCGCAACCTTTCATCATGCCTTCATTCTGATTTCCCTTGGCAGTTAAACTTCAAAGGCTTTTCTTTCTCGCTTGACGATGTGGTATGTAGAATTCTCTCTATTCTTCTACATCACGCCTTAAACATTGTATGATTGTTTTCTTTTTTTTATAGCCGCAAGCTGAAGGGAGTTCGAAAGGTGATTCGGGTATCAAGCGCAAAGCGCAAACATTGAATTTGCATGATTCATATGAATCTCATTTAATGAGTTCCTATGGTACATTGACAGGGTCAGAAAAGGCTAAAGTTGCACCCCGCGTTTCCACTGATAGGGAGGAAGGTGAAATCCGTGATTCATCCCGCTGTCAACCAAAATTGAGGATAACTCGGTTGAACCTTAAAAAAGTGAGGAAGAGCAGAATGTCCCGCTTCAGCTAACAGATTTTGAGCCCACGGAGCTGTTTAATGTTGCGGTGGAGGCTACAAGTGTTGCGGACAGTTGTTCGAACCAGGTCGCAGATCCTGAGTTCTCTTACCTTAGCTCCCAGTTTTCTCCCTTGTTTGAAGATGATCTTCTTATTCCTTCTGCGAGTGAAGATGGTCTATATGATAAGGAGGATTCCGCAGTTCAGGGTGAGACGACAAATGCTACGGTGGAAGCTGCTTCTATTGAGGGTAATATCGAGTGCACAGCTGTCACTGGTGCGGTTCATATGAATGAAGAAATCCCACACAGTGATAAAGATAAAGAAATAGCGGAAGATGAGAATCTCATGGATAAGGAAGAAGAGGCCTTTAGCTGGTTCATGTCCAAGGAATTGCTATTTTCCCATGCGACTTTCAGCCAGTGGAGACAGATACCTCTGCGGGAATGCATGCGGTCTGCTCCGTATGAAGTAGTGAAAGAAGCTTGGTTAAAGGACGAAGGCCATCCCGTCTGCCCTACTTTCGACATGAACCTTCCTTCCTCTCTTGCGGAGACGATTTCCCTAGTGGATGATGGAGCTTACTCTTTCCCGCAACAAGCTATCTTGCAGGTATTCTTATTATTTTAATGAACTTAAATCTCATTTTATTTTCATCTTTACTTATAGCTTTAATTTCGTAAATTGCAGCTTGCTCGGGGTCAAAACGCCGCATATGTGGCTTATAAATTTTTGAAAGGACGATCCATAAAGATGGAGACTCAGTTCAGGAAAGTAGAGGAGAAATTAGTCAGATCAGGAGAAGATGATGCGAACTTGAAGCGGGAAAATGATACACTCCGTCAGCAAATATTAGATCTCCAAAATCAAGGTTTGACATTTTTTTCTCTTATGTCAATTTCCTTACTTTATTTGCATGTTTCTGAATTGCTTTATGGGATCAGCGGGGGATTCAGACCTTGTGAATAGATTGCAGCATAAAAATAGGCGTCTGACAGATCATGTATTAAAGATCAATAAACAAAATGTGGAGATCAAGGAAAAATTCAATAACTTCGTTGATATGATGAGTCAAGCCAAATCAAAGAATGAAGATCTAGAATTGAAGCACCGGCTTTTACATACAGATTATATCCGCAAGAAGAAAGAATATGATGCCACTTTGCTGCGGACTAAATATTGTGTTCTTGAAGCGCGAGCACAATCAGAGAAATTGGAAGAAGAAAATCGCAAGCTCTGTGTGGAACGCAAGAATATCCTTGCGGGATTTTTTCGTTCCGGGTCACATCATAATTCACATCTTTCTTCTTATATGGCGCAACTTATTAAAGACAGGGATAATTCAACTTCAGATGCTCATGCTAAAGGGAATGCACTTGCAGAAGCTCAGGCTAAAATCCGCAGCTTATCTGATATCATTCTTCTTCGTGAAAGTGATATTTTCCGCTTACATAAAGAGATGGAAAGGTGTACAAACAAATCAAATCATGCGGGACAATAATTCATTGAAACAAGCGGAGTTAGATCATTGTCGTCAAGATCTTTAACATTTTATTGATAATTATCATAAAGTTTCAAAAGAATATGACTTCCTCGATGATTCCAAAGACGCAATGGCTCACGAATTAGAAGAGTTTGAATCCTTCACAAGAGGTATCCTATTTTATTGCATATTTAAAGTTGAATATTATTTTCGCATCGATTAATCTGTTATTTACGTTGCAGGTTTTGAGGAAAAATTTAAAGATGCGGCCTCAAGAGCTGATAGGGATGAAGGAGGGCTTAATGCTGCCAATTCTAAGTTGGAGGAAGTCAAAGGATAACTGAAGCTTGTTACTGTCAAAGCCGATGAAGCACAATGTCAACTTGAGCTTCTATCCTCTAAGACTAAAGAAGCGAAGGACAAATGGAAGTTGGAAACCTTGAAAGTTGATAGCTTGACTCGTGACTTGGCTGCGGAGCAAGGGAGAAAACTTTATTGGGAGGATAGTGTCCAAAAGTCTGCGCCCGAGGTGAATAAGTGTAAGCAGGAGCTTGAAGCCGCAAGAGCTAAAATTTCTTGGTTAAAAATTGAAGCTCGTGCTGGAGTTGCTTAAGCGATCAACAACACTCTAGATTGGGTTAAAGATGATGGATTCACCAAAGTTTATAGCCGGAAGGAAATCCCTAAACACCCTTCTCCTAGTGCAGATCCCTCTGCTCCTTAATATTTTCCTTCTTTCGATTTGTATTGGCAAACTTCCTTTTTGTCTCATATTATTGTACCTGCAATACAATTAACAAATATATATTCATAATTAGTTTGTTGATTGAGTGTATGAATTGATTAACCGCAAGGCGTTTATTGTACCTTGAGTTACCTTTGAGGGTACAGTCACATACTAACTTCTCTCTGTCCAGGAGAAAATTAATGATGCGGCCCCTAAGAGTACCTCCTGAAATGGATAGTACCTGATACAATAATTAATGTCATGTTAGGCATCTCTTGCTCGTGAAAGATCCAGTAGTCATACACTCATAGACATTTATATGGATTTTCTATGAGAGATTGCATTTGTTCTGCTTTACCTAGTATGAAGCCAAATTATTGTATGATTGCTTAATTGGTTATGGGTAATATGGTGTAAGATATTGTGCTTTCCAAGGATGCCGTAAGACTTCTCCATTCATATTCCGCAAATGGTACGAGCCATGTCCCGCAATATCTTGTATGACATATGGTTCTCCCCATGTGGGTGCAAATTTTGTCGCTTTTTTATCTCTTTGGTATTCTGGGATTTGTCGCAGAACATACTGCCCTTTCAACAAAATTCCGCAACGTTACTTTTTTATTATATTATATTGCCAGTCTTCTTTGATAATTCTCCATTTTTTAGAGCGTAACCTCTCTTCTTTCTTCTAAGTCATCCAACTTCTCAAGCATTAGAACTGTGTTTAAATTCTTTTCCCACGCTTCTGTCCTTGTTGTGGGTAAAATAATTTCCGTTGGAATAACTGCTTCCGCTCCATAAGTGAGAAGAAATGGTGATTATCCAGTGGCTTCTCTTCTTGTCGTGCGATATTCCCATAAAGTGTTATGAAGTTGTTCGCACCATCGTTTATGATGTCCATCTAGAGTCTTTTTTAGATTCATGGCAATAGTTTTATTTGTAGCTTCAGCTTGTCCGTTACTTTGGGGATTTGTTCTTTTGGATATTAAATGCTTCGAAAAACATATCAATATTTTTCCCTTGTAGTTGTTGTCCATTGTCCCAGACTTATAACTACCGGGATTCCGAATCTGCAAATTATGTCTTCGAATAAAAACTTAAAAACATCTGTATCTCTAATGCGAGCAACAACTTTGGATTCAACCCATTTAGTAAAATAATCAGTTGCTACGATCAAGTATTTTCTTTTTTGTGTGCCTTCCACTAAGGGCCTAACAATATCTACTCCACGTTTTGCAAACGGCCACGGGCTGAGTACATAATTGAGTTCCGTTGCGGGAGCTTTAATTTTTTTTTGCAAAACATTGACATTCTTCGCACCTTCTTGCCAGATTGTCCGCATCTTTGTGCATAAATGGCCAGTAATACCCTTGCGTTTTTGCTTTCAGTGCGAGTGATCATCTTCCGCTATGATTTCCCGTATCTCCATAACGAATATTTGTGAGAATACGTTGTCCTTCTTTTTATGACAAACACCGAAGTAACGGTCCCAAAAAAGACTTGCGGTACAAAATTTTATCCCGCAATTGATAATTTTCAGATTTTGATTGCACTTTTCTCGCCTCTTTAGTGTCTGCGGGCAATATCCCACTTTGTAAATATTGATGTATTGGGAGCCTCAAATCTTCTTCAGATGATTTATTTTCTGGTTTCTGTGGAAAGTTTGCATCATCTTTAATGGCTGCGTCTTCAATATCTTCATCTACTTCCTCTTCCATGTTTTCGACTGCCCATATCTTAATTGATGGCTCATAGATGCGCCCAATTTTGACTACCGATGTATTTTGATCTTTTATCATTAAAGAAATGAATGCTAATGCATCAGCATGGAGATTTTTTTCTCTGGATAAATTGCGAAAAATTATATTTGGAATTTGAGATGCCAACTTTTGAACAAAATTCTTGTATTCTATCAAGTCTTCATCAAGCGCTTGATATTCAACTCAACCTGCCAAATTACCAATTGTGAATCACTTCTAAGCCGCACATCATTTATTCCCAACTCGATGATGAGCCGAAGGGCATGAACCACAGCCTCATACTCTACTATATTATTTGTGTGTTCACCGAATTCAAAACGAAATGCATGTACCATCCGATCTCCTGTAGGGGTTGTAATCACAATTTCGATTCCTGCTCCTTCTTTATTTCTTGCCCCATCAACAAATACTTCCCATCTACGGGAATTTACAGAACTCAGAATATCTTGAGAATCATCGTCTTTTATCCCCGGCAAATCTTGGATTTCAAAATCGTCATCCAATGGTAAATCCGCAAGGAAATCTGCCAAGACTTGCGATTTTTGTGCAGTTTGTATTCTCCCTACCTTTCCCTTATTCTTTAGTATGGATTCTAACGGAGCTTTACTTGGTACCCGCACATAGTGTGTGAGGAAATATGTACGCAATTTCTGTGTGGGAAAAACCAATGCTAATATCAATTGTTCAATTTTGGTGTAATTCCTTTCTGCAAAATTAAGAGTTTTACTGATATAATACATTGGTTTCTCCACTTTCTCATTTGTTCGTACCAATACCGCACTTACAACATCTTCTGTTGCAGTTATGTACAAGGCCAGTACCTCTTTAGGTTTCGGTATTTGTAATGCAGGTAGTGTGGCGAGATAAGCTTTGATGTTTTGAAAGGCTTGCTCACAATTTTCATTCCATACAAATTTGCCTTTCTTTTCCAGTGTGTCAAAAAACGGTTTACATTTGTCTGATGATCTGGCAGTGAATCTGTTTAGTGCAGCTAAACATCCATTTAACTTTTATACTTCTTTTACATTCTTTGGGGATGGCATATTAACAATTGCTTGTATTTTTGCTGGATCAACTTCAATCCCTTTTTTTGTGACCAAGTAACCCAAGAAATTTCCAGATGTAACTCCAAAAATACATTTATCCGGATTGAATTTCATTTTATATTTACGTAGAGCTTCAAATATTTCTCTTAAATCTTGTAAATGATTTTTTTGAAATTTTACTTTTATTAGCATATCATCTACATAGGCTTCCAAGGTGCGACCTATCCATGGTTTAAAAATTGCATCTACCAGTCGTTGATAGGTTGCTCCTACATTCCTTAGTCCAAATGGCATTCTAGTATAGCAGTACAAACCATGTGGAGTAAAAAATGCAGTATGTTCTTGATCTTATTCAGCTAAAGCAATTTGATTATTCCCTGAATACCCATCCATGAAAGATAAAGCCTCATGTCCTTCAACTGCATCTACTAATTGATCAATGCTAGGAAGCGAATAACTATCTTTAGGGCATGCCTTGTTCAAATTGGTAAAGTCTATACAAATCCTTACTCCTCCATTCTTCTTTGGTACAATTACCATGTTGGATATCCAGGTTGGATATCGCACCTCTCGAATAAATACCGCATCCATGAGTTTCTTTAGTTCCTTTTCAACTGATAAATGATACTCGGGCGCCACTTTGCGTATACGCTGCCGAAATAGTGTAGTGCCTGGATGTATATGTAATTCGTGACGAACGATACTTGGATCAATGCCTGGCATATCCTCCATTTTCCATGCAAAAATATCTACATAATCTCTAAGTAGGATAACCAAATCATGTTCCCTTTCCGATTCCATTAGTGTTCCAATCTTGATTATTCTCGGGGATTCTTCTTTTCATATATTGACATTCTTGGTTTCTTCAACTGCTGAAAAGGTGGATTTGGGAACTCCTAAAAATGTGGGAGCTCCCTTTGATTCATATTCTGGAATACTGCTCATTTCCCTAGCTTTTGGTATGCTTCCTTCTGATGGAATGTTTTCATTTGTTTCATTCACCAATCCTCTACCCGCAGTCTCAATCAAATATTGATATATTACATCTTCTTTTGCTTTAATTTTTCGTTCTTTCTTTCTATCTTGTTGTTGTTGAATTCGTTCATCATTCATGTGTGTCTCTATGAGGATACAAGATCTTGCAACATTTTGATCCCCCTTTATTTCCATTTCTCCTTGTGGTGTTGGGAATCGCAAATATTGATGATAAGTTGCGGTTACTCCTTTCAATTGGTGAACCCAATGTCTGCCAATGATTGCATTATATGGGGACGATGCCTCTACTATACTAAATTTGGTTAAATCGCTTATTGGTCCCGCCATGACATCAAGTAAAATCTCTCCTTTTGGCTTTGATGTTATCCCATTAAATCCATGAATAGTGTAACAAGAGGGTGTGAGGTGATCGTCCTTTAGTCCCATTTTTTGGCATGTGTCATAAAATAAAACATTAAGTGAATTTCCCCCATCCACGAGGATTTTCTTCACATCCCATCCATACATCGGTAAAGTGAGAACCAGCGGATCATTGTGTGTCTCAGTTTCTTGATCAACTTCACACGCTGAAAAAGTTAATGGGGAAGCCATCCATTCCTCCCACGTTTTTGCCATTCTGCCCGCAACTTTAAAAACTTCATGATTGTCAATTCTTTTACGCAACTTCTTATCAATTGTTGTGTTCATAAATAACTGATTTGACTCTGCGTAGGAAATCGTGTTGATGGTTCGATTATTCTCCAGAATATTTACAGTTTTCCCTGTGTTTAGCCTTGGTGGAGGGTCGCGTAAAGGAATTCCTTCAATTCTCCCGCATCAATTAACTTCTGGAATTGCAATTTTAAATTCTTGCATCTATTTGTGGGATGACCATAAAAACAATGATATCCACAATAATCCTTAGAACTTTCTGTGTGCGGTGGTTGCCTTCCTTTCTTCCACGGCCATTCAAAACCTTGCTTGTTCTTAATTGCATTTAGAATTTGTGAATATGGGGTGTTGAGCTTAGTAAAAACTCGATCCTCAAATTTACGGTTGATCCTTGTTTCCTCATCCGCTCTGCCTCGCTTGAATTCATCATATGGGTTTTCACCTGCAACTCGCTTTCCAGAACTTTTTGCGGATTCAACAAAATTTGTTCTGTTTGCAACTCTTTGATGTTGAAAAACTGTTATTGGATTTTGTTTTCGTATATCTTGTAACCTTGCATATTTCTCAATAATTACCCTTAGATCCCTTTCAGTTTTTGGATCCTCTCCATGAATATCTACGAAGAGCGGGCTCATGCGGTTTGATATTCCCCATTTGTAGCAATTAATAGAAATTTCTGGACTAATATTTCCTATTGCTTGAAAAATTGCCTGCCATCGATCTGTGTAGTCTCGGATAGTTTCATCTGTCCAAGACGCAAGGGAAAATAATTTATCCATTCCAGCATTTGCGGGTTTATTGTACATGTACGTCTCCAAGAATTTTTGGGTCAATTGTGCATACAAATGTATTGATCCTTCTGGTAGATTGTCGTACCATGTTAATGTTGATCCTTTCAAACTAGTGGAAAAATATCGACACATGATAACATCATTTTTCTCCCAGTGGGTCATATTGTGGTTATAATATTTTAAGTGAGCCGCGGGATCCTTTGTTCCATCGTAACATTCAAAAATGGGGAGATTGTATTTGTGCGGGATAGATGCAAGCGCAGGGTGCGGCGCCAATGGTGTTCTACTGGCCTCTTTTAATACTTCCTCAAGGCGTCCTCCCTCTTGTTTATTTTTCAAGGTCTTTATTTCCTCCCTCATTTCTTCCAAATCCTCAAAATATTTGTTCCACTTATTGTTCTGCGGTATTGAGTCATCAAAATCTGGTTTATCGGACTCATACCGCTGATTAAACCTGTTTTTTTTATGATCATATGTATCACCTGCCGACTCAACTATCATCACCCTTTGATCTCTATTGATCCTCGTTTTGCTTTCTGAAGATCTTTTTGAACTTATTTCCTTCCCATGTAACCTTGTAACAGATGCTTCTGCATCCTGTCGGGCTTTATGCTTGAGCATCTGATTTTCTTGTATTAGAAGAGCAATTGTTTCTGCATAAGTTTTTTGAGCCTTACGCATTTCGTTCAATTCTTCAAATAATTGATTGATAGGATCAATCCTGTTTTGTGATGCTTCTTCATGTGGTTGGTTAATTGCGATGTTTTCTTGAGCATCCAAGGGTTGCGGTCCTTGGGACTCTTCTACCATTTCTCTTTCTGGAAGAGTCTCTATTGTTTGATTTCCCAAATTTCTTATATCGACATCTTTTTCTTATATGGTTTTGTTTGCGACTGTCTCCATTTATTTAATTTCTTTTGGAATATTATAATAACTTCTTTGTTCAATCTAGTGCTGTTGTAGAAATTTCTTTATCGATGTTCTAATAAAAGTTCAGATAATGAGATATGTGCTTCATAAAATTTTAACATCTGTAATATATACATATATATATATATATATATATATATATATATATATGTACAATAAGTTGATTGATAGAAAAAATCTAGCTCTAATTAAAATTTGATATATCACATAAAAACTAGACAAATTTCCAATTTAAATCAGGTTTCATAGGTTCATCAAATCATTTTTTGCAAACAAGTCAGAAGCAAGTTCAGAAATTCAGTTTAAAACTTATTTTTCTTGTTTTGACGAGAATCATAACTAAGCAGATGCAAAACATTCTTAATTTATACAATCAATTGACACAACATCATATGCAGCTAAATATGGTTGAATTACAGACATAAAAATTCCCTGATTTTAAGCCAAATTCTTTTTGCAAAATTGTTTAAAACATAATACTTTGGTGAAAGTTTATGAGCAAAGTTTTCAAACCCATGGTTAAGAGAACATCTGAGGTAATCAAAAATATTAATTTAAATGAGAGGTATCAATTAAAAAGGTGTTGTGTATAAACATAACAATTTAATCGAAAATATACATCAACTGAAAAGTTCAAAGAGAAACTATATGCAGAATTTGAAATATCAATTAAAATCATAGTATATGTAAGAAAAAGGGGTTTTTCTAAGATAACAAGATTCAGGATTTTAAAGATGAAGATTTGGACATGTAGAATAAATACTTTACTACCTCCCTGTTTCTAGCGCCAAATTGTGATTACCAAAAATCTAATCTTTGGATCACAACCATATGAGTCAGAAACATAAGTCAAATCAAATCAAATATAATGAAAACAAAACATGTTAACAATAAGAACAAGAAATCGAAAAATGAATCAACACAATTATTTAACGTGGTTCGACAACGAATTGTCTACATCCACGGGTGATAAAGGATTTGGATGTTTTTATTCATGAATGTATGTTACAAAAGGATATCAAGTTATATGAATCAAGTAGAATTTATCAAAGAATGATCGAACTCCGAAATTAATTAACACAAGTCTCATACCTAAACTTTTTCTTCTGATCATTTTCTTATCCAAAATTTTCCGTCCCTTATTTCTGTTTTGGAGCTTGATATTTATAGTAAATATCATCGGTCCCTCTAATCTAAACTTTTCATCTATTAATTCTTATCCAAACTTTGTAACGAAGCTTATCCCGCATTCTTATTTGTATTTTCCGCAAGACTTGACATGCGTACTTCTTATTTCCCTTAGTTTTCCACTTGGTGAACCTCACCTCTTCTGCGGATTTGTATTCAATTTAATGTTTTGGATTTGAATGAATGTTGCGGTCTTATTAGAATTAAGGCATGTCTGACATGTGACAATTGAAAGTGACTTGTCATGCTTTAGTTTCTTTTGTTCCGCAACCTGTACAACTGAGACGTGCCCATCATGCATTAATGTTTGTCAGTTCTATTCATTGTGCCATGCTTTCCCGCAACTTGTGTGTCAGTCATGCAACAAAGGTGTCTATTTCGTACAGTGTGTCATGCTTTCCCGCAACTTGCGTGTCGATAATGCAACGAAGATGTATGTTTCAGTACTTACCAAAGAGTTTTGTTTCAGTGTTTTGTTCCATCATAATCTGATACTCTTTCCGTAGTATTTGAACACGTGGTGTTAAGGATTTAATACCATGATAGATATCCAGCAATTTAGACACTAGCCATTCGGTCTCTTTTGTCCTCATTAATCTCAGAGTATTCAAAAGACACGATAACTATCAAACTTTTAATCTAGCTATAACTTGTAAGAAATATGATATCTCCTCTTTTATCAGTTGGCATGATCAGAACATTCCTGATTTCTTTTGTAACATCCATAACTCTTCTATCAGTAATGATGATGCTACTATATCTCTGTTTCATGTTGGTCAAAGCATTACAAAGAGAAGGATGTAATCTCGTTAGGCCTTGCCTATTATATATATATATATATATATAATATGCGAATCAAACCCAACATAAATT
>JAJJMC010023324.1:0-12842 GCA_023531435.1 Papaver californicum
CGGGAGCCAAAGACTAGTTAAGTTAATTTTCAGATTTCGTTTGAATTATTTGATTTATTAGATCTTGAATTTTTATGAACTTTGTTTCGTTTTCAGCAATTCATGGAATAATGAATCGGGGAAAAAATATGACTGTATCAGCTACAAGAAAAGACCTCATGATAGTCAATATGGGTCCTCACCACCCATCGATGCATGGCGTTCTTCGACTCATCATTACTCTAGATGGTGAAGACGTTATTGACTGTGAACCTATATTGGGTTATTTACACAGAGGGATGGAAAAAATAGCGGAAAACCGAACAATTATCCAATATCTGCCTTATGTAACACGTTGGGATTATTTAGCTACTATGTTTACCGAGGCAATAACGGTAAATGGACCAGAACAGCTGGGAAATATTCAAGTTCCTAAAAGAGCCCGTTATATCAGAGTCATTATGTTGGAACTGAGTCGTATAGCCTCTCATTTATTATGGCTTGGCCCTTTTATGGCGGATATAGGTGCGCAGACTCCTTTCTTCTATATTTTCAGAGAGAGAGAATTGATATATGATCTATTCGAAGCTGCCACAGGTATGCGAATGATGCATAATTTTTTTCGTATCGGAGGAGTAGCTGCTGATCTACCTCATGGCTGGATAGATAAATGTTTAGATTTCTGCGATTATTTTTTAACCGGGATTGCTGAATATCAAAAGCTTATTACGCAAAATCCAATTTTTTTAGAACGCGTTGAGGGGGTAGGCGTTGTTGGTGGAGAGGAGGCAATAAATTGGGGTTTATCAGGACCAATGCTACGAGCTTCCGGAATACAATGGGATCTTCGTAAAGTCGATCATTATGAGTGTTACGACGAGTTTGACTGGGAAGTACAATGGCAAAAAGAAGGGGATTCATTAGCCCGTTACTTAGTCCGAATCGGTGAAATGACAGAATCCATAAAAATAATTCAACAAGCTTTGGAAGGAATTCCGGGAGGGCCCTATGAAAATTTAGAAGCCCGACGCTTTGATAAAGCAAGGGATTCCGATTGGAATGATTTTGACTATAGATTTATTAGCAAAAAAACATCTCCTACTTTTGAATTGTCGAAACAAGAACTTTATGTGAGAGTAGAAGCCCCAAAGGGGGAATTGGGGATTTTTCTGATAGGGGATCATAGTGCTTTTCCTTGGAGATGGAAAATTCGTCCTCCGGGTTTTATCAATTTGCAAATTCTTCCTCAGTTAGTTAAAAGAATGAAATTGGCTGATATTATGACGATACTAGGTAGTATAGATATCATTATGGGAGAAGTTGATCGTTAATATGATAATTGATACGACAGAATTACAGGCTATCAATTCTTTTTCCAGATTGGAATCCTTAAAAGGGGTCTATGGTCTTATATGGTTGCTTGTCCCTATTTTTACTCCTGTATTGGGAATCACGATAGGAATACTAGTTATTGTGTGGTTAGAAAGAAAAATATCTGCGGGGGTACAACAACGTATTGGACCCGAATACGCGGGTCCTTTGGGAATTCTTCAAGCTCTAGCAGACGGGACAAAACTCCTTTTTAAAGAGGATCTTCTCCCATCTAGAGGAGATTTTTTTTTATTCAGTCTCGGACCCTCTATAGCAGTCATATCCATTTTACTAAGTTATTCAGTAATTCCTTTTGGATATCGTCTTGTTTTAGCTGATCTCAGTATAGGTGTTTTTTTATGGATTTCTATTTCAAGTATTGCTCCTATTGGACTTCTTATGTCAGGATATGGTTCAAATAATAAATATTCTTTTTTGGGTGGTCTACGAGCTGCTGCTCAATCGATTAGTTATGAAATACCATTAACTCCATGTGTGTTATCAATATCTCTACGTGTGATTCGTTGGGGCATGAACTTTTACCTCATTTTTTCTAGGAAAGAAGTTGAATGGAGTGAATAGAGATTCTTTTTTTTTATTCGTCATTCGGGGTGATGACCTAAACCAGATAGTTATATGAGTGAAACAAAACAGCTTAGAAATTAGCAGTAAAAAGGTTGAGACTCATTCCCTATGTACAAGAGCTAAGCAAAAAAAGAGAAATTACCCCAAGGTTGGTTGATTAGTCATCACGGTTTGAAGCGGGTAGAAAAGATCAACTGGCTGGAGTTTTGTTTTAACTATTCTATTATATTGTATGTATTACCATACCGGGGATCGAGCAAAAATGAGTGGACGGTTAGGAACACCAAGATACACAAAGGATTAGTAACGGAGATAATGGAAGTTACCAAAAAAGGTATTTCTGCATAAACGGAATCATACTGGGGCTTTAAGTTGGTAGAAACAATCAAGTAGTACTTCCCCACGATCCCGATCCCGAGTATGGTCCTATCCACAGGTTAAATAAATAATTATCAGGAACGAAGTAATCCTTTTTTTTAAGCCCACTTTTACTTTTCGTAGAAAGAAGCATAGGAACGAAATAAATAGGTTGAAATACCTACTTAGACAACGAGTATTTTATTCAAGGATTAAGTTATTACTGAATAAAGACAAACTAAAATAAGAAAGGATAAGATCAATTCGGAAGCACCCTTTTTTCTATTATAGCAGACGGAATTGCATTGGTTTAATTTGTGACTCCTCGATACATCTTGATTCTATCTATCCTACTAACACATAGCGAGATAATACCGAACCAGTCCTTAGATTTAGTTAAGGCCATCGAGGAGCCGTATGAGACTGAAGTCTCATGTACGGTTCTGCAATAGCGATGGAAGCAGTGATGTTATCACCTACTATAATTATCTAACAGTTCAAGTACAGTTGATATAGTTGAGGCGCAGTCAAAATATGGTTTTTGGGGGTGGAATCTGTGGCGTCAACCTATAGGTTTTGCAGTTTTTGTAATTTCTTCCCTAGCAGAATGTGAGAGATTACCCTTTGATTTACCAGAAGCCGAAGAAGAATTAGTAGCAGGTTATCAAACCGAATATTCAGGTATCAAATTTGGTTTATTTTATGTTGCTTCCTATCTAAATCTACTAGTTTCTTCATTATTTGTAACAGTTCTTTATTTAGGAGGTTGGAATCTTTCTCTTCCGTACATATTTCTTCCTCATTTCGAAATTAATGAAGTGGGTGGAGTCTTTGGAATGACAATTGGTATTTTTATTACATTAGCTAAAGCTTATTTGTTCCTGTTCATTCCTATTACAACAAGATGGACTTTACCTAGGATGAGAATGGACCAACTATTAAATCTTGGGTGGAAGTTTCTTTTACCTATTTCTCTAGGTAATCTATTATTGACAACTTCTTTCCAACTCTTTTCACTCTAAGGGCATACGATATTCTATTCTCGATTTAGAACTTCTCTCAAACAAGAGAAAGAAACTTCAAATTATTCATAGATATTCACGATATGCTCCCTATGGTAACTGGGTTCATTAATTATGGTCAACAAACAGTAAGAGCTGCAAGGTATATTGGTCAAAGTTTCATGATTACCTTATCCCACACGAATCGTTTACCCGTAACTATTCAATATCCTTATGAAAAATTGATCACATCTGAGCGTTTCCGCGGTCGAATCCACTTTGAATTTGATAAATGCATTGCTTGTGAAGTATGTGTTCGTGTATGCCCTATAGATCTGCCTGTTGTTGATTGGAAATTGGAAACGGATATTCGAAAAAAACGATTGCTTAACTATAGTATTGATTTTGGAATCTGTATTTTTTGTGGGAACTGCGTCGAGTATTGTCCAACAAACTGTTTATCAATGACTGAAGAATATGAACTTTCTACATATGATCGTCATGAATTGAATTATAATCAAATTGCTTTGGGTCGGTTACCAATGACAGTAATTGGAGATTACACGATTCGAACCATTATGAATTCCACTCAAATAAAAAAAGCCACGGGTAAACTCCTTGATTCAAGAACTATTACCGATTACTAAGATTCCGTTTTAATCTAAAGGAGCGGATCTTCTTTTATTTTGTTCGGTTAATAACGAAAAAAAACCAGCTCTTATTTATTGGTGATTCGCGAGAATCACGGCTTACTTTGGATAAAAAAGAATTGAATATATCCGCGATAATTTCGAAATATATGAATATATAAGCAATCGGATAGAGAAATGGAATGAATTAATCTATCTACATCAACCCACACCCCGTATAGGATTTAATAAAAAAGTCACTTATCATAAAAACAGGGTAACTTTCCTTTTCTGGTCTAGTCAATAAGATTATGAAACATTTCGACTTATTTATCTCTTATTTTACATATAATGGATTTAACTGGACCAATACATGATTTTCTTTTAGTTTTTTTGGGGTTGGGTCTTATAATAGGAGGTCTAGGAGTGGTATTACTTACTAATCCTATTTTTTCCGCCTTTTCATTAGGATTTGTTCTTGTTTGTATATCCTTATTTCATATTCCATCGAATTCCCATTTTGTAGCTGCTGCACAACTCCTTATTTATGTAGGAGCCATAAACGTCTTAATCATATTCGCTGTTATGTTCATGAACGACTCGGAATATTACAATGATTTCAGTCTTTGGACTGTTGGGGATGGGGTAACTTCACTGGTTTGTACAAGTATTTTTGTTTCACTAATAACTACTATCCCAGATACGGCATGGTACGGGGTTATTTGGACTACAAGATCAAACCAGATTTTGGAGCAAGATTTGATAAATAAAGGTCAACAAATCGGGATTCATTTATCAACCGATTTTTTTCTTCCTTTTGAGCTTATTTCTATAATTCTTTTAGTTTCTTTGATAGGTGCAATTGCTATGGCTCGTCAGTAAAAAATACGGAGAAAAAGAATTATTTGGTTCTGTCTTAGCCTATCCATTTTCCTTCAATTAATGGTCAGATTTTTCAGGTAGAAAATGTAAATTTTTTCTTTTAGTTCAATCTATTACCAATATGTTCCTTAGTTCTGTACTTGTTAGATTCGAGTCAACCAAATTAGTTAAGGTTGAATTGTTGTTCATATTGAAATTAAAGAAATTCAGATTGAGGGGGGTTTGGTTAATGCTGCTTGAACATGAACTTGTTTTGAGTGCCTATTTATTTTCTATTGGTATTTATGGATTGATCACAAGTCGAAATATGGTTAGAGCACTTATGTGTCTTGAGCTTATACTGAATGCAGTTAATATGAATTTCGTAACATTTTCTGATTTATTTGATAGTCGCCAATTAAAAGGGGACATTTTTTCTATTTTTGTTATAGCTATTGCAGCCGCTGAAGCAGCTATTGGGCCAGCCATTGTTTCGTCCATTTATCGTAACAAAAAATCAATTCGTATCAATCAATCGAATTTGTTGAATAAATAATGGTAATTAGATGAATGTGTTAATCATACAAATAACGAATAAAATCTTTCTCAATACAAATTAATATTATATACGACAGAAGCATATGACTCTGTTTGCTAAAGAGTAATAAATCAAAGTATCTTGGCCCTCTCTCATGACCAAATATATAAGTCAATTTTTTAGAAAACAATTTTGGTTAATTATTGATTCGTCTGGTGTCTACAATATATGATTCCATTTTTTTACTAGATCGAAAATTCATGATGTTCAAAAAGTAGATAGATCCAATGTCACATTCAGTAAAGATTTATGATACATGCATAGGGTGCACTCAATGTGTACGAGCCTGCCCCACAGATGTATTAGAAATGATACCTTGGGACGGATGTAAAGCTAAGCAAATAGCTTCTGCTCCAAGAACAGAAGACTGTGTGGGTTGTAAGAGATGTGAATCCGCTTGTCCAACAGATTTCTTGAGTGTCCGAGTTTATTTATGGCATGAGACAACTCGCAGCATGGGTCTAGCTTATTGATACGTTCCAGAAAGCTTAACTTGAATCCATTTTTTTATCTTTACCGACAAAACCCCGTGCTCGAAATCGAAATAGGCTATTTTCTCGAGTACGGGGTTTTCTGGTCAAAGTGTATCTTATCTTGTCTTTACTACGAATTATTTTCCTTGGTTAACAATAATTGTTGTTTTGCCGATATTCGCGGGTTTTTCCATTTTCTTTCTCCCCCATAGAGGAAATAAGGTCATCCGATGGTATACTATATCTATATGCCTAGTGGAACTACTTCTAACGACCTATGTATTCTGTTATCATTTCCAGTTGGACGATCCATTAATTCAATTAGAACAGGATTTTAAATGGATTAATTTTTTTGATTTTCACTGGAGACTCGGAATCGATGGAATTTCCATAGGACCTATTTTATTGACGGGATTCATCACAACTTTAGCTACTTTAGCGGCCCGGCCAGTTACTCGGGATTCACGACTGTTCCATTTCTTGATGTTAGCAATGTACAGCGGTCAAATAGGACCTTTTTCTTCTCGAGATCTTTTACTTTTTTTTATCATGTGGGAGTTAGAATTAATTCCTGTTTACCTACTTTTATCCATGTGGGGAGGGAAGAAGCGTTTGTACTCAGCTACAAAGTTTATTTTGTACACTGCAGGGGGTTCTATTTTTCTCTTAATGGGAGTTCTCGGTATGGGTTTATATGCTTCTAACGAACCAACATTGAATTTTGAAACATTAGCGAATCAATCATATCCTGTGGCATTAGAAATAATATTCTATTTTGGTTTTCTTATTGCTTATGCTGTCAAATCACCGATTATACCTCTACATACATGGTTACCAGATACCCACGGAGAAGCACATTACAGTACATGTATGCTTCTAGCCGGAATCTTATTAAAAATGGGAGCATATGGGTTGGTTCGGATCAATATGGAATTATTACCCCATGCTCATTCCTTTTTTTCTCCCTGGTTGATTATTGTAGGCACAGTGCAAATAATCTATGCAGCTTTAACATCTCCCGGGCAACGCAATTTAAAAAAGAGAATAGCCTACTCTTCTGTATCTCATATGGGTTTTACAATTATAGGAATAGCCTCCGTAACCGATCTGGGACTCAATGGGGCCATTTTGCAAATAATTTCTCATGGATTTATTGGTGCGGCGCTTTTTTTCTTGGCAGGAACGAGTTATGATAGAATACGTCTCGTTTATCTCGACGAAATGGGAGGAATAGCTATCCCAATGCCAAAAATATTTGCAATGTTCAGTAGTTTCTCGATGGCTTCTCTTGCATTGCCGGGAATGAGTGGTTTTGTTGCCGAATTGGTAATCTTTTTTGGCATAATTACCAGCCCAAAATATCTTTTAATGCCAAAAATACTAATTACTCTTGTAATGGCAATTGGAATGATATTAACTCCTATTTATTCATTATCTATGTCACGCCAGATGTTTTATGGATACAAGCAATTTAATGCCAAAAATTTTTATTTTTTTGATTCTGGACCACGAGAGCTTTTTGTTTCAATCTGTATCTTTCTGCCAGTAATAGGCATTGGTATTTATCCAGATTTCGTTCTCTCACTATCTGTTGACAAGGTAGAAGCTATTTTATCTAATTACTTTTCTCGATAGTTTGCATGAATAAGGCATAAAAAAAAAGCTGCGATAATAAAATTAGGTGGACAATAAAAGAAAAAGAAGTGAATTGTAATCAGATACGTTTGAAGTTTTAGAGAACCGGTTCAATCAAGTAGTAATTGAACCGGTTCTCTAAAACTAACACAAACTTTCATTACATATGCGATTTCTATGTATTAGGTCACGTCTTCGATTAAGATGCTAATGTGAATGAACCATAACTATGTAGGCCTATTCCTAATAGATTGACCCCAAAATAGCATACCCAAATTATAAGAAATCCCATAGAAGCTACAATTGCGGAATTTGTGCCTTTTAAATTTTGGTTGGTTCTAATATGTAAATAAATAGCAAATATAGTCCAAGTAATAAATGCCCAAGTTTCCTTGGGGTCCCAATTCCAATATGACCCCCACGCCTCATTAGCCCACACTGCGCCTGAAAGAATACCAACCGTTAAAAAGATAAACCCTAGACTAATGACACGATAACTCCAACGATCCAATTGCTGAATCAATTGATACCTGTGATAATTTCTAAATGAAAGTAAAGAATTGTTTAGTAAAGCATAGCTTCTTTCATTTACATATTGAATCTCATCAAAATCAAAGGAAAATGGCCCAATTAATGAATGCTTGTTTTTACCAAAGACCCATAGGCTTTTTCGAAATGTAATGACTAGAAGAGATACTGATAATAATGATCCACATAAAAGAGCTGCATAACTTAATATCATCATACTTACGTGCATCATTAACCACTGAGATTGGAGGGCAGGTACTAATATTGTGGATTGATGCATTTCAGTCAAAAGACCTGAAGTAGCAAATCCTTGGGTAAAAATAGTACTTGGTGCGGTTATTGCGCTTAAATCGTTTTTATTATTCCATATTTTAGGAACCATATGAATAATGGAAAAGCCCCATGAAAGGAATAGTAATGATTCATATAAATCACTTAAGGGGAAATGTTCCGAATAAATCCAACGAGTAACTAATAATCCTGTTATACAGAAAAAGGTAGCTATCATGCCCTTTTCTGACGAATCATGTAGTCCTATGGTTTCGTGGACTAATAAGGTCATCAAATAAATCGTAATTACAATTGAAACAATTGAAAAAGAGATGTGAGTTAATATATGTTCTAAAGTCGAAAATATCATAAAAAATCCTAAAAAAAAAAAGGGAGTCCTTTAACACTGGAACGGAAATGATTAATCCATTTCATTTTCATTATAAGATTTATTGTATCTCTTTTAGAAGATGCCGCCACTCGGACTCGAACCGAGATGCTCTAGCACTGCTTCCTAAGAGCAGCGTGTCTACCGATTTCACCATAGCGGCTTGCTCGAAAGCATAATAGCCCATACGCACTCAAACGTCGAGATTGTAAGGAGTCAATTCAATGTAATATTTTTTAGGAAAAATGCAAATCAAATAAAGGCCTATTCCTATTTCTATTTGAACGTTCAATAATCTCTTATAGGATGGTTTTCATTTTAACGATGGACTTTTCGAAAGGTTTCAGCTCTCCCAAAACGAACAGCTTAGTAGGAACTAGAGAGTTCTGCTCTCAATTCAGGTATAGAAGTAAAAAAAACCTTTCTTTTTTTATTCTTTTTTTATGATTTCATGGGTCCGAACAAAACGAAAAAATCTATTGTATCCATAGTCATTAATAAGAAAACCCTCAAAAGAAAAGTGAAACTTTCTATCAAGTACTATGTTTTTTCGTTTGACCAAAAAAACATAGTACCCTTTTTTTATTTAGGAAATGAAAGGCTTCCTATCCTAAATACGACAACCGATAGTGCGGCCTCATATTTATCAGTAAAAAATATGAGTTAATGGGAGTCGTTCATCTTATCAATTTTATTAGCAAATTCTTCGAGGCATATTGATTTAGATTATTCCAAGACTTGTTTATTTTTTTGTTGCACAAAAAAACTTTTTGAATTCCCGGTAGAAAGAGATTTTGCTAAGGAAAAAGCTTTTAGCGCAGCCAAATATCCTTTTCTTTTCCAAATGTTTTTACGAATACGCTTTTTTGATATAGAAGTACGTTTCTTTGGAACGGCCATTTTAAAATAAAGAGGTTACTCATTGTTTTAGTTGGATGTGAAAGACATGTATTGTTCAAAATGCGTCATTTTTTTCTTTAGCTCTATATTTATTCCCTAGATCATACTTTCTTGATAATATACAATATGGATACGTGTGAGTCCCATAGAGGATTTCTGGAGAAAAGTTGTATATCTTAATTTTTTCTTTATTTTCGGAATACTTTATTCCTTTTTTTTACGTACATTATAAAAAAAAGGGCTACGGCTCATCGTATTCTCTTTTTTTTAATAAAAAAGAGAAAAATGGAAAACGCTTACCTTAATTGAAGAGAAGAATACTGTAACCTTTTTTCTATCAATTCATCAATAGAGTACAGTACCCTTAGTTAAATGAAAATTTCAAAAAAGGAAAACCGGAATGAGACTGATATTGAATCAGTTAATATAATAAACACTTGAGAAAAAGCCATTTAACTAAGTCCTTTTTTCAATTCTACGCAAAGTGGGTATCAAAGTGCCGGATATCGTAGAGTTTTCTAGAAGTATCCGTTGTTTTGGTGGAATAGAAGCTACTCGAGAATAATTAGTAAAGTCTTCCAAATATACTAACTAGAATCACAAGATCTTTTTTGGGGGTCAAGTTTTTGCTAGATCCTATGCTCAATAAAGTTATTGATGGATCTTACATACCAGAATAAAGTACTTTTTTTACTATAATTAAATTACTTAATTGTTTTTCCTTGATCAATGAATATAATAATAAAGAAATGAAAATTTCATATTATGATTCTGTATCTTCCTAAATATCCTAGTTAATCACTAAGTGGTACCTTTTCAAAAAAACTTGATCTTTTGACCGCTTGTAACTTCTTATTTTTTTTTGGAGGGGAAAGAATTAGAAAGATTTAAGAATCCAAAATTCTATTTTAGTTCTTTCTTTTCTTTATTTTATTGCTCTTTCCGAAAGATATCAGAGCTGGTGAATTGAAAAAAAAAAAGTTTGATTTTCTTATGGAACATACATATCAATATGCATGGATCATACCTTTCGTTCCACTTCCAGTTCCTATAGCAATAGGGGTGGGGCTTCTCCTTGTTCCAACGCCAACAAAAAACCTCCGCCGTCTCTGGGCTTTTCTTAGTGTTTTATTACTAAGTATAGTTATGCTTTTTTCAATCGATCTGTCTATTCAACAAATGAATGGTAGCTCCATCTATCAATATTTATGGTCTTGGACCATAAATAATGATTTTTCTTTAGAGTTTGGCGACTTGATCGATCCACTTACTTCTATTATGTTAATATTAATCACTACTGTTGGAATTATGGTTCTTATTTATAGTGATAATTATATGTCTCATGATGAAGGATATTTGAGATTTTTTGCTTATATGAGTTTTTCCAATACTTCCATGTTGGGATTAGTTACTAGTTCAAATTTAATACAAATTTATTTTTTTTGGGAGTTAGTTGGAATGTGCTCGTATCTATTAATAGGTTTTTGGTTCACACGACCAATTGCAGCAAATGCTTGTCAAAAAGCGTTTGTAACTAATCGTGTAGGGGATTTTGGTTTATTATTAGGAATCTTAGGTCTTTATTGGATAACGGGTAGTTTCGAATTTCGAGATTTGTTTAAAATAGTCACAACCTTGATTGAGAATAATGGTTTAAATTCTTTTTTTCTTACTCTGTGTGCCGCCCTATTATTCCTTGGTGCAGTTGCTAAATCTGCACAATTCCCCCTTCATGTATGGTTACCTGATGCTATGGAAGGGCCTACCCCTATTTCAGCTCTTATACACGCTGCTACTATGGTAGCAGCGGGAATTTTTCTTGTAGCTCGACTTTACCCTCTTTTCACAGTTATACCTTACATAATGAATCTTATTTCTTTGATAGGTATTATAACCGTACTTTTAGGAGCCACTTTGGCTCTTGCACAAAGAGACATTAAGAGAAGTTTAGCGTATTCGACAATGTCGCAGTTGGGTTATATTATGTTAGCTTTAGGTATGGGATCATATCGAGCTGCTTTATTTCATTTGATCACCCATGCCTATTCAAAAGCATTATTATTTTTAGGCTCCGGATCCATTATTCATTGTATGGAAAGTATTGTTGGATATTCTCCAAATCAAAGTCAAAATATGGCTCTTATGGGCGGTTTAACAAAATATATGCCAATTACAAAAACTTCTTTTTTGATAGGTACACTTTCTCTTTGTGGTATTCCGCCCCTTGCTTGCTTTTGGTCAAAAGATGAAATTCTTAGCGATAGTTGGGTATATTCACCTATTTTCGCGATAATAGCTTATTTCACAGCCGGATTAACTGCATTTTATATGTTTCGGATGTATTTACTTACTTTTGCGGGGCATTTAAACGTCTATTCTCAAAATTTCAGCGCTAAAAAAAGCAGCTCGTTTTATTCAATATCCATCTGGGGTAAAGAAGGACAGAAAGTAATCAACAAGAATCTTTTTTTATCAACAGTAAAAAAGAAGCAAAGAGTTCCTTTTTTTTCGAAGAAAGCATATTCAATTGATAGGAATGTAAAAAAAGGAACGCAACCCCTTATCACATTTACTCATTTTAGAAATAAAGAAAATAATCCATATCCTTATGAATCGGAAAATACTATGCTTTTTCCCCTTCTTATATTAGGATTCGTTACTTTGTGTGTTGGGTTTATCGGAATTCCTTTAAATTATAGAGGAATGGATTTGAATATATTATCAAAATTGTTAACTCCATATATAAACCTTTTACATTCAAATTCGAGCAATTCCGTGGATTGGTATGAATTTCTTACAAATGCAATTTTGTCAGTCAGTATAGCTTATTTAGGAATCTTTTTTGCGTTCTTTTTATATAGGCCTGTTTATTCATTTTTACAGAATTTGGACTTAATTAATTCATTTGTAAAAATGGGTCCTAAAAGAGGTCTTTGGGACAAAATAGTAAATGTGATATATAATTGGTCATATAATCGTGGTTACATAGATCGTTTTTATGCAACAACCTTTAATACCGGTATAAGAGGACTGGTTGGATTCACTCAGTTTTTTGATAGACGAGTAATTGATGGAATTACAAATGGAGTTGGTATTACAAGTTTATTTGTAGGAGAGGGGATCAAAAATGTAGGGGGCGGAAGAATATCTTCTTATCTATTCTTCTATTCATTTTTTTTATTCTTTTTTTTATTAATATTCATTTACAACAATTTCTGATAGAGGAGGTCTTTATCTTCTTTAAGTTTAAGTATTTCTAACTTTGAA
>JAJJMC010023348.1:0-2500 GCA_023531435.1 Papaver californicum
TAGTCATACGTTCTATGTAAGATACGAAGCAGCTCCATCTAAGCACCTGTAATTTACATATGAATCCAAAAAAGAGTTTTTGTGTCAAGTCAAAGCCGGGAAAGGATTTTCAAATATTATAAAGGTCCGTTGAGCGCCTCATGGCTATGTCATAATAGATCCGAACACTTGCCCCGGATCGACTTCCAGATCATAATTGCTCTAGTAAATAACTAAACAAAATAAATAGCTGGGAGATAGGAAGGAAAGGAACTAATTATAAATAGATTTCAGAAGTTCACTAATTACTTGACTGTTGGCAGGTCTCTTTGTATGTGTTGTCCGGAAAGAGGAGGACTCAATGATTATTCGTTCGCCGGAACCAGAAGTTAAAATTTTGGTGGATAGGGATCCCGTAAAAACTTCTTTCGAGGAATGGGCCAGACCAGGTCATTTCTCAAGAACAATAGCTAAAGGCCCTGATACTACCACTTGGATCTGGAACCTACATGCCGATGCTCACGATTTCGATAGCCATACCAGTGATTTGGAGGAGATCTCCCGAAAAGTATTTAGTGCCCATTTCGGTCAACTCTCCATCATATTTCTTTGGCTGAGTGGCATGTATTTCCACGGTGCCCGTTTTTCCAATTATGAAGCATGGCTAAGCGATCCTACTCACATTAGACCCAGCGCTCAGGTGGTTTGGCCAATCGTGGGCCAAGAAATATTGAATGGTGATGTGGGTGGGGGTTTCCGAGGAATACAAATAACCTCTGGGTTTTTTCAGATTTGGAGAGCGTCCGGAATAACTAGTGAATTACAACTCTATTGTACTGCAATTGGTGCATTGGTCTTTGCGGCGTTAATGCTTTTTGCTGGTTGGTTCCATTATCACAAAGCTGCTCCAAAGTTGGCTTGGTTCCAAGATGTAGAATCCATGTTGAATCACCATTTAGCGGGGTTACTAGGACTTGGATCTCTTTCTTGGGCGGGACACCAAATACATGTCTCGTTACCAATTAACCAATTTCTAGACGCTGGAGTAGATCCTAAGGAGATCCCACTTCCCCATGAATTTATCTTGAACCGGGATCTTTTGGCTCAACTTTATCCAAGTTTTGCCGAGGGAGCAACCCCGTTTTTCACCTTGAATTGGTCAAAATATGCCGAATTTCTTACTTTTCGTGGAGGATTAGATCCAGTAACAGGGGGTCTATGGCTGACCGATATTGCACATCATCATTTAGCTATTGCAATTCTTTTCCTGATAGCCGGTCACATGTATAGGACTAACTGGGGGATTGGTCATGGCCTGAAAGATATTTTAGAGGCTCATAAAGGTCCATTTACAGGCCAGGGCCATAAAGGGCTCTATGAAATCCTAACAACGTCATGGCATGCTCAATTATCTCTAAATTTAGCTATGTTAGGCTCTTTAACCATTGTTGTAGCTCACCATATGTATGCCATGCCCCCTTATCCATATCTAGCTACTGACTACGGTACAGTACTTTCGTTGTTCACACATCACATGTGGATCGGTGGATTTCTCATAGTTGGTGCTGCTGCACATGCAGCCATTTTTATGGTAAGAGATTATGATCCAACTACTCGATACAACGATCTATTAGATCGTGTCCTTAGGCACCGCGATGCAATCATATCGCATCTCAACTGGGCATGTATATTTCTAGGCTTTCACAGTTTTGGTTTGTATATTCATAATGATACCATGAGCGCTTTAGGGCGTCCACAAGATATGTTTTCAGATACCGCTATTCAATTACAACCCGTCTTTGCTCAATGGGTACAAAACACTCACGCTTTAGCACCTGGTGCAACAGCTCCTGGTGCAACAACAAGCACCAGCTTGACTTGGGGGGGTAGTGGTTTAGTAGCAGTAGGCGGCAAAGTAGCTTTGTTACCTATTCCATTAGGAACCGCAGATTTTTTGGTACATCACATTCATGCATTTACGATCCATGTAACGGTATTGATACTACTGAAAGGTGTTCTATTTGCTCGTAGTTCCCGTTTGATACCTGATAAAGCAAATCTGGGTTTTCGTTTCCCTTGTGACGGACCTGGAAGAGGGGGGACATGTCAAGTATCCGCCTGGGATCATGTCTTCTTAGGTCTATTCTGGATGTACAATGCAATTTCGGTAGTAATATTCCATTTCAGTTGGAAAATGCAGTCAGATGTTTGGGGTAGTATAAACGATCAAGGAGTGGTAACTCATATCACGGGAGGAAACTTTGCGCAGAGTTCCATTACTATTAATGGGTGGCTCCGTGACTTTTTATGGGCACAGGCATCCCAGGTAATTCAGTCTTATGGTTCTTCATTATCTGCATATGGTCTTTTTTTCCTAGGTGCTCATTTTGTCTGGGCTTTCAGTTTAATGTTTCTATTCAGCGGCCGCGGCTATTGGCAAGAACTTATTGAATCCATCGTTTGGGCTCATAACAAATTAAAAGTTGCTCCTGCTACTCAGCCTAGAGCCTTGAGCATTGTA
>JAJJMC010023348.1:10000-15000 GCA_023531435.1 Papaver californicum
GAATCAAAGAAAGATATTCCAAAATAGACGGTTTTTGTGACTCGGAAGAAATGTTTCTCTGTATAGGAACAGAATAGCCATTTCTTCCTATGAAGTATCCAGGAACAAGAACATTAAATAAGAAATATCGACAAATTCTTCCGTATCCCAAGGAAATAAACAATAAATAAAGGGGAGGGGGTACGCTACTACAATTTTCTCTCTACTATTGAATTTTAATATCAGAATAGCTCATATAGTCATGATTCAATGGGTCAGATCCACTTACTTTTTCTTTTGTTGATTTCTAAAGTGACATAGTAGTTCTTCTACTCAGCGGAATGACTGATCATGATAATCAAGATAAATGTTCCACTTTATAACTATACTACTATAATAATAAGTTTTTTTTTAGTAGTATAGTTATGTGGATGTTTCCTTTTTTTGCCATTGAGTTTACAAAAAGTAACAATATCTCTATTTTCCGCCCCAAACTGAAGACTTAGATTATAGTTTTGTGAAAAAAGCCCCTTATCGGATTTGAACCGATGACTTACGCCTTACCATGGCGTTACTCTACCGCTGAGTTAAAAGGGCTCATTTGATTCAATTGTTGAATGAACCAACAGTCACTATGAGTCTACTGTATGTACCTATATATATAATATACATCATATATATGGATCTCGGCTCGTTCAGGACCAATCAAAAATTTTTTGACTTCAGCTTTTTTTTGAGAAGTCTAGGAAAAATGCTTCCTTTTATTTGATTTTATCAATATTAATGCACTACATTTTTTCAAGACCGCCCCTATAATAGATTTGTTTTTTTTTGACCCTCATCAGAATGAGATTCATTTGATTGAGACACAATTCGACGTAGATCCAAGATATTTCATCGAATCATTGATGAACAGATTCGACACGTACCCTGCAATTTTTATAGAAAAAAGAAATTAGATGGAATCATGAAAGCAGAAAATATTCTTCGTATTTAGCCATAGCATTACATTATATTGACAATTACAAAAAACTGTTCATACTATGAGTATAGTAGGCGATCCGGCGGGTATGCCCCCATCGTCTAGCGGTTCAGGACATCTCTCTTTCAAGGAGGCAGCGGGGATTCGACTTCCCCTGGGGGTAGGGTACTACGAAAGGAGGTTGATCATGGATTTATCCATAAGTCTAAAATGGATTCTTCCTGGGTCGATGCCCGAGTGGTTAATGGGGACGGACTGTAAATTCGTTGGCTATATGTCTACGCTGGTTCAAATCCAGCTCGGCCCAAAAATCCGCCGATCCATCATGAGATAATAGAAAAAATTTTGCCTCCAGAAACCAGACAAAGAAACGAAGACTTTTTTATGCTATATCCTTAATTTTTTTGTTCCCATAGATTCTACTTTCTAATGATCTGGTCTGTACCCTTAATTTCTAAGGGAGGGGTAAAGAAAAAAAGACTTTTTCTTTTTTATTTATTATGAAATGATTTGACTACTAGTAATACGTGCCGTTCTCACTAAAGCCCATACCCATATGAATATCAACATATCGCTTCTATCTCTGTTACAATACAGCGATTCTAAATAGAAATATGCTATGAATTTAATAATAAGAATATGTATCCTTTACATCTTATTTCCCTGGGATTGTAGTTCAATTGGTCAGAGCACCGCCCTGTCAAGGCGGAAGCTGCGGGTTCGAGCCCCGTCAGTCCCGACCTAGGATCCGATGAATCCGTCAACTCATTTCTCTATTTTCGGTGAAGAGGGAGGACTGAAAACAAGATCTAATTTCCGCCGGAGGTCTTTTTTATCATCGAAGAAATACAAGAATTTTCATTAATTCTCGACTAGTACTGATTCGTGGGGAGAGCTAGATTGGTACAATTGGTGGTAGGGTCCTATTCGGGATTTCAAGAGATACCGCACAGGTTTTCCTTTTTCTATTGGTTCTGATCCATGGAATTCAATATAATACCCACCCGGTTCCCGAGAGCATACCTACAAATTGAATTCCTTCATTGTGTGATACAAAATTAACTTGACCTTAACATAGTTGGCGCGCCAGAATCCTTTTCAGATTCTATTAAAACCACCTCCTTATTTTCTAGCTCCTATTTTTGGGAACCGCAATTCCTAATTGGAAACAATCTATCTATCTCACTTCCATACCGAATTTCGGATATGATATATGTTCCGGTTTCAATCCAACGAAAGAAGCTTTTATTTTAAAAAAAGAGAGATCAAAGAAAGATCTGCCCTACCCCGCTTAATAAAGAAATTAATAATATTTCTTCTCCTGTTTTTTCTTTGATGAAGGGGTCCTATCGAAGCAAGAGTAAACTCCAAAAAAGTACATTTCTAAAAAAACGAGATCTTTTATACCCGAATCCATCTTTATTACACCTCTTTGTCTTCCAAGAAATTTAGATCATAACAAACTAAATGAGTTTCGAACTTCACTTTTTTCCATTTCATTTCTACTGTTTGGGTTTGTGACCAATTGAAATGGAAGACGGGTCAGATGATACCTCATCAGCTGGTTGTATACGGAAGACGGTAGGTTATAGAAAAGAATGAAAAACGAAAAGGGATTCTTTGTTGTATCAAGAATTCCTTTTTTAATTCGTTATGGATAAAAGATCCTCCTATGTTATACTATTCAATTCTCGACAATGAATCGATCTGAAAGCTCAGATATTGTTATTCATGATATTGATCCGATTCAATATCAAATAACATTGGGATGCAATTCATTTCATTGAATTTAGAGGAGAAGATTTATCATCTCTATGGGATTAGATCCCGAGTTATTGTGAAGTAAAAAACGATGGGATTATGGAAGTAAATATTCTCGCATTTATTGCTACTGCGCTGTTCATTCTAGTTCCTACTGCTTTTTTACTTATCATCTACGTAAAAACAGTCAGTCAAAATAATTGATTCGAATGAAGCTTGACTTCTTTATTCTTATCAATGATTGAAGAAATGAAAGGTATTTTCATTCCACGTCTTAAATGAAATGGGCGGACTAGAATCAGCAGTATATGAGATCCGGTAGTATGGTAGAAAGATATCAATTTCTTTCTACCATACTTTCTATTATTGTATTGTCTCAAGTTGTACTGGTACTGTATAAAGAGGGATAGGCTTCATCTAGATTAATCTACAATATGTATCTTGTATTTTCATATATGTACATATCTATAAATTTCATATATGTGATGTACATCATGTAAATAACACCCCAATTCTAGTTCTTCCTTGCATCTATTTTTTTGTTTGATTGAAAGGTTTTTTTTCATATAGTCCATTACTGTAATTCAATATAATTTGCAAATGGAAATTTCATATTTAAAATCCCTTTACGATATATGAAAAAATGGCTACAGTTTGATTACTCAACTCAATTAGTAGTGCTTTTAGAGTCCACTTCTTCCCCATACTACAAGTGAAAGGGAAAATGTAAAGACTACCATTAAAGCGGCCCAAGCAAGACTTACTATATCCATGTGAATTATGTCCCCTATCTCTATGAATATGAAGGAATTCGTCCATTATTGATCACTAATAATAGTGGAATCTATGGTGCAGAGTCAAAAAGGGATTATGACCAAACGCTATTGATCAAACAATCCAAAAAATCCACCCACAACAAGTTCCTATATGATTTCTGGTAGAAAAGGGAAGGATTAACCACAAGCAAGATACACAGGGACTTTCTTTGTATTATCAAGGAAATCCTCTTTAATGGAAGATGTAGGAATAGTAAGGCCTATTGTTTAGTTTCTTTTGTTGACCTTCATAAGCAAAAAGCATAAAATATACAATCAAGGTAGATCACTACCTACCCCATATCTCTTCAAAAGAGGGTTTTTTCCTTTTGGTTTCCTCTCGAATCTATTGCTTCTGCTGAGCAAAAAAAGAAAGTATTTCTCGGTTTTTGTAGATGAGGCGGCACCCGGATTTGAACTGGGGTAAAAGGATTTGCAGTCCCCCGCCTTACCACTCGGCCATGCCGCCAAACGGATATAAAATAGAGGGAACGCTCTCTTCTTTATTATTTCTTGAATCTCATTGTCTTTATCCCTTTCCTAAACCTAAAAAACCCTTTTTTTTGAACCCAGTTGATTCCCTTCGATTGATTGTATGGTATCTCAAATCTCAAAATAAACAACACCTAAAAACTTCCCCCTTTTTTTATCTTTCAAAAGCGAATGTGCTTTTTCAGTTACAGAATGAAAAATGCAGGGCAAATAGGAACCATTAACTATTGACTTGAATTCATGAAGAGTTCTTGGAACTCCAATTTCGTTTCCTTAACAACGGCATCAAAATGAAGTTGATACACAACTTATCAGTATCAATTCTTTTCAATAATCAATCTTTTTCAATTAAATTTACATTATAACAACAATTATATATATATGTAAACCCCGGAACAGAGATTGTTACAAAGATATCCTAATCAGGTATCTTAGCCATATATGTCTATAAGGAATTATCGTGCTTCCTTTTTTCTTTTTTTCTCTCATTCATAGAGAACAGATCAAACCTTGAATCATTTCATTTTCTGGTACCCAACCGGATTGTAATATCATAATAATAGGTAGAAATTGGATTCCTTTTGATATTCTATACAAGACTCTAAAAAAAGTATAATCGGCATAATTATGATTCCAGGAATGTTTTATCCTGTTGCAAATTCTAATTTGAGTAGAAAATTCTCCTTATTGCTCCGCTCAATGGTATGAAGTTGGGTAAAATTTCATGTGATTCAGTAAACAGAATATACATTCCATCATTGCTAGATCGATCCATATGGTTCGATGAAGAATGAGCCAATAATGGGATTTTGCTATAAATGGGAAGCTTAAGATGCTCCGGGATGGAAATGAGGGAATGTCTACAATACCTGGGTTTAGTCAGATACAATTTGAGGGGTTTTGTAGGTTCATTGATCAGGGCTTGATGGAAGAACTTTATAAATTTCCAAAAATTGAAGATATAGATCAAG
>JAJJMC010023348.1:20000-30000 GCA_023531435.1 Papaver californicum
CGTGGTCTAATCAGACAGCAGGTTGCTTCAAACATAGGAGTTGCTAAAAGTAAAATAAGGGAAAAAGAACCTATTGTATGGGAAATACTTCAAGAAGTTATGCAAGGGCATCCTGTATTGCTGAATAGAGCACCCACTCTGCACAGATTAGGCATACAGGCATTCCAACCCATTTTAGTGGAAGGACGTGCTATTTGTTTACATCCATTAGTTCGTAAGGGGTTCAATGCAGACTTTGATGGGGATCAAATGGCTGTTCATGTACCTTTATCTTTGGAGGCTCAAGCGGAGGCTCGCTTACTTATGTTTTCTCATATGAATCTCTTGTCTCCAGCTATTGGGGATCCCATTTCCATACCAACTCAAGATATGCTTATGGGACTCTATGTATTAACGATTGGAAATCGTCGAGGTATTTGTGCAAATAGGTATAATCCATGTAATCACCTAAACTATAAAAACGAAAAAATTGACGATAATAACTATAAATATACAAAAGAAAAAGAACCCTATTTTTGTAGTTCCTATGATGCACTTGGAGCTTATCGGCAGAAACGAATAAATTTAGATAGTCCTTTGTGGCTCCGGTGGCGACTAGATCAACGCGTCAGTGGATCGAGAGAAGTTCCCATCGAAGTTCAATATGACTCTTTTGGAACCTATCATGAGATTTATGGACACTATTTAATAGTCAGAAGTGTAAAAAAGGAAACTCTTTGTATATACATTCGAACCACCGTTGGCCATATTTCGTTTTATCGAGAAATTGAAGAAGCCATACAAGGGTTTTGTCGGGCCTCTGCCTATGGTACCTAAGTTAAGTAATTATATGATACCCGCGGGAATTCGGGTCTCTTCGAGTCCACTAGTATCATAATTCCTGAATGTCTACACGACGCAAGATCGAGGAAAGGAAGTCTTCGAATCACTGACTCAAACCTATTGTCGAATCCTACTCAGCGGAATATGGAGGTACTTATGGCAGAAAGGGCCGATCTGGTCTTTCACAATAAAGCGATAGATGGAACTGCCATAAAACGACTTATTAGCAGATTAATAGATCACTTTGGAATGGCATATACATCGCACATCCTGGATCAAGTAAAGACTCTTGGTTTCCATCAAGCCACTGCTACATCCATTTCATTAGGAATTGATGATCTTTTAACAATACCTTCTAAGGGATGGCTAGTCCAAGATGCGGAACAACAAAGTTTGATTTTGGAAAAACACCACCATTATGGAAATGTACACGCGGTAGAAAAATTACGTCAATCCATTGAGATATGGTATGCTACAAGTGAATATTTGCGACAAGAAATGAATCCTAATTTCAGGATGACTGACCCTTTAAATCCAGTCCATATAATGTCTTTTTCAGGAGCTAGGGGAAATGCATCTCAAGTACACCAATTAGTAGGTATGAGAGGATTAATGTCGGATCCCCAAGGACAAATGATTGATTTACCCATTCAAAGCAATTTACGCGAAGGGCTCTCTTTAACGGAATATATAATTTCCTGTTACGGAGCCCGCAAGGGGGTTGTGGATACTGCTGTACGAACTTCAGATGCTGGATACCTCACGCGGAGACTTGTTGAAGTAGTTCAACACATTGTTGTACGGAGAACAGATTGTGGCACCATCCGCGGTATTTCTGTGAGTCCTCGAAATGGGATGATGACAGAACGTATTTTTATCCAAACATTAATTGGTCGTGTATTAGCAGACGATATATATATGGGTTCGCGTTGCATTGCCATTCGAAATCAAGATATAGGTATTGGACTTGTCAACCGATTCATAACTTTTCGAGCACAACCAATATATATTAGAACCCCCTTTACTTGCAGGAGTACATCTTGGATCTGCCGATTATGTTATGGTCGGAGTTCCACTCATGGTGATCTGGTCGAATTGGGAGAAGCAGTAGGTATTATTGCGGGTCAATCTATTGGGGAACCGGGGACCCAGCTAACATTAAGAACTTTTCATACCGGTGGAGTCTTCACGGGCGGTACTGCAGAACATGTACGAGCTCCTTCTAACGGAAAAATAAAATTCAATGAAGATTTGGTTCATCCCACACGTACACGTCATGGACATCCTGCTTTTCTATGTTATATAGACCTGTTTGTAACTATTGAGAGTCAGGATATTCGACATAATGTGAATATTCCGCCAAAAAGTTTTATTTTAGTTCAAAACGATCAATATGTAGAATCAGAACAAGTAATTGCCGAGATTCGCGCGGGAACATCCACCTTAAATTTTAAAGAGAGGGTTCGAAAACATATTTATTCTGACTTAGAGGGGGAAATGCATTGGAGTACCGATGTCTATCATGCACCCGAATATACATATGGTAATGTTCATCTTTTACCAAAAACAAGTCATTTATGGATATTGTCGGGGGGGTTGTGCAGATCCAGTATAGTTCCTTTTTCACTCGGCAAGGATCAAGATCAAACGAATGTTCATTCTCTTTTTGCTAAACGAAGATATATGCCTAGCCTCTCAGTGACTAATGATCAAGTGAAACATAAATTTTTGAGTTCGGAGTCTTCTGGTACAAGTGGGCAGCGGGTTCTTGATTATTCCGGGCCTGATCGAATCATATGCAACGGTCATTGTAATTTCATATATCCTCCCATTCTCCACGAGAATTCTTATTTATTGGCAAAGAGGCGAAGAAATAGATTAATCATTCCCTTTCAATCTAATCAAGAACGAGATAAAGAACGAATACCCCGTTCAGGTATCTCAATTGAAATACCCATAAATGGTATTTTCCGTAGAAATAGTATTCTTGCTTATTTCGATGATCCCCGATACAGAAGAAACAGTTCGGGAATTACTAAATATGAGACTCTAGAGATGCATTCTATTGTAAAGAAAGAGGATTTTTTTGAGTATCGAAGAGCAAAAGAATTTAGGCAAAAATACCAAAAGAAAGTAGATCGCTTTTTTTTCATTCCTGAGGAAGTGCATATCTTATCCGGATCTTCTTCCATAATGGTACGGAATAATAGTATTATTGGAATCGATACACGAATCACCTTAAATATAAGAAGCCGTGTAGGGGGATTAGTCCGAGTGGAGAGAAAAAAAAAAAGGATTGAACTGAAAATCTTTTCTGGAGATATCCATTTTCCTGGAGAGACAGATAAGATATCCTGGCATAGCGGCATCTTAATACCACCGGGAACAGGAAAAAAAAATGCCGCGGATTCAAAAAAATGGAAAAATTGGATCTATGTCCAACGGATCACACCTATAAAGAAAAAGTTTTTTGTTTTGGTTCGACCCGTAGTCACATATGAAATAGCGGACGGGATAAATTTAGCAACGCTTTTCCCCCACGACCTGTTGCAGGAAAGAGATAATGTGCAACTTCGAGTTGTCAATTATATTCTTTATGGAAATGGAAAACCAATTCGAGGGATTTATCACACAAGTATTCAATTAGTTCGAACTTGTTTAGTATTGAATTGGAACCAAGATAAAAAAGGTTCGTCTATAGAGGAGGTTCATGCTTCTTTTGTTGAAGTAAGGGTAAACAACCTGATTCGCTATTTCATAAGAATGGACTTAGTGAAGTCCCCTATTTCGTATACCAGAAAAAGAAATGATCGGAGGGGGGCAGGATTAATATGGATCCCGGATAATGGATCAGATCGTACTAACCTCAATCCATTTTCGTTTTATTCCAAGGCAAGGATTCAACAAGCATTTACCCAACATCAAGGAACTATTCGTGCGTTGGTAAATCGAAATAAGGAATCCCAACCTTTGATCATTTTGTCATCATCTAATTGTTCTCGAATGGGTCCATTCAACGGTGTTAAATATAATGACAGTGTGACAACAAAAGAATCAATGAAAAGGGATCCCCTAATTTCCATTCGAAATTCATTGGGTCCTTTAGGGATTGTGCCTAAATTTGTGAATTTTTCTTCTTATCATTTAATAACTCATAATCAGATCTTGGTAAAAAAATATTTGCTACTTGACAATTTAAAACAGACTTTCCAAGGACTTAAATATTATTTAATGGACGAAACTGGGAGAATTTATAATCCCAATCTAGGAAGTCACATCATTTTGAATCCATTAAATTTGAATTGGTTTTTTCTCCAGCACGATTATTGTGAAGAGACAGCGACAATAATTAACCTTGGACAATTTATTTGTGAAAATGTATGTATATCCAAATATGGACCCCGCCTCAAAGCGGGTCAGGTTCTAATTATTCGTGTTGGCTCTTTAGTAATAAGATCGGCCAAACCCTACTTGGCTACGCCAGGAGCAACCGTCCATGGACATTATGGTGAAACCCTTTCTGAAGGAGATACATTAGTTACATTTATCTATGAAAAATCGAGATCAGGTGATATAACGCAGGGTCTTCCAAAAGTGGAACAGGTTTTAGAAGTGCGCTCGCTTGATTCAATATCAATGAACCTAGAAAAAAGGGTTGAAGGTTGGAACGAACGTATAACAAGAATTCTTGGAATTCCTTGGGGGTTTTTGATTGGCGCAGAGTTAACCATAGCACAAAGTCGTATCTCTTTGGTTAATAAGATTCAAAAAGTTTATCGATCCCAGGGGGTGCAAATCCACAATAGGCATATCGAGATTATTGTGCGTCAAATAACATCAAAAGTTTTGGTTTCGGAAGATGGAATGTCTAATGTTTTTTCACCCGGAGAACTTATTGGATTGTTGCGAGCGGAACGAACGGGACGAGCTTTGGAAGAAGCGATCTGTTATAGAGCCGTCTTATTGGGAATAACGAGGGCGTCTCTGAATACTCAAAGTTTCATATCCGAGGCGAGTTTTCAAGAAACTGCTCGAGTTTTAGCAAAAGCCGCTCTACGAGGTCGTATCGATTGGTTGAAAGGTCTGAAAGAGAACGTTGTTCTGGGGGGGATGATACCTGTTGGTACCGGATTCAAAGGATTAGTGTATCATTCAAGGCAACACAGCAATATCCCTTTTGAACTAAAAAAGAATAACCTATTCCGAGGGGGGTTTAGAGATATTTTGTTCCAACACAAAGAATTATTTGATTCTTACATCCCAAAGAATATCCACGATCCATCAGAACAATTATTTACGGGATTTAATGATTCCTAAGAGCGGATTAATCCTTTTAACTTAACTTTAAACTATCTGGTCTAAAGATAATAGTGAATAGAAAGGAATTTATGGCTTGGCCCGTGTATCAACGGCCAATCTCTGGTAAAAGGTTCCATCGGAACAATTCTTTATTTAGTATTTAGGGTATCTCATCTCTTAAAAAAAAGGGAAGCGTGGGGAGAAATGACAAAAAGATATTGGAACATTAATTTGGAAGAGATGATGGAAGCAGGAGTTCATTTTGGTCATGGTACTAGGAAATGGAATCCTAGAATGGCACCTTACATCTCTGCAAAGCGTAAAGGTATTCATATTACAAATCTTACTAGAACTGCTCGCTTTTTATCAGAAGCTTGTGATTTAGTTTTTGATGCAGCAAGTAAAGGAAAGCAATTCTTAATAGTTGGTACTAAAAATAAAGCAGTTGATTCAGTAGCATCGGCTGCAATAAGGGCTCGGTGTCATTATGTTAATAAAAAATGGCTCGGTGGCATGTCAACGAATTGGTCCACTACAGAAACGAGACTTCATAAGTTCAGGGATTTGAGAGCGGAACAAAAGAAGGGAAGACTCAACCGCCTTCCGAAACGAGATGCAGCAATGTTGAAGAGACAATTATATCACTTGCAAACATATCTGGGTGGGATCAAATATATGACGGGGTTACCTGATATTGTAATCATCGTTGATCAGCAAGAAGAATATACGGCTCTTCGAGAATGTGTAACTTTGGGAATTCCAACGATTTGTTTAATCGATACAAATTGTGACCCGGATCTCGCAGATATTTCGATTCCAGCCAATGATGACGCTATAGCTTCAATCCGATTAATCCTTAACAAATTAGTATTCGCCATTTGTGAGGGCCGTTCTAGCTATATCCCAAATCGTTGATTAATAATAAGATAAGTCAATTACTTCGAGAACTCCATAGATTTTTTGAATCGGTTACTATATTCTGAATACCAAAAAAGAGATAAAAAAGCTGGGGATATTATGTGATTACTTGATATCCGAAAAATATGATTCAAGTAGACGAGTTGAGAAAGAGATAGTGGAATCAAAATAATTCCTTTTTTAGTTCTATTTCTGCCAGAGGACAATATGAATGTGCTACCATGTTCCGTCAACACATTAAAAGGGCTATACGATATATCCGGTGTGGAAGTAGGCCAACATTTCTATTGGCAAATAGGTGGTTTCCAAGTCCATGCCCAAGTCCTTATTACGTCATGGGTCGTAATTGCTATCTTATTAGGTTCAGCTGCTATAGCTGTTCGGAACCCACAAACTATTCCGACCAATGGTCAGAATTTCTTCGAATATGTCCTTGAATTCATTCGAGACTTGAGCAAAACTCAGATTGGAGAAGAGTATGGTCCTTGGGTTCCCTTTATTGGAACTATGTTCCTATTTATTTTTGTTTCTAACTGGTCAGGGGCTCTTTTACCTCGGAAAATAATACAGTTACCTCATGGGGAGTTAGCCGCACCTACGAATGATATAAATACTACCGTTGCTTTAGCTTTACTCACGTCCGTGGCATATTTCTATGCGGGTCTTACCAAAAAAGGGTTGGGTTATTTCGGTAAATACATTCAACCAACTCCAATCCTTTTACCAATTAACATCCTAGAAGATTTCACAAAACCCTTATCACTAAGTTTTCGGCTTTTCGGGAATATATTGGCTGATGAATTAGTAGTTGTTGTTCTTGTTTCTTTAGTACCTTCAGTGGTTCCTATACCTGTCATGTTTCTTGGATTATTTACAAGCGGGATTCAAGCTCTTATTTTTGCAACTTTAGCCGCGGCTTATATAGGCGAATCCATGGAGGGTCATCATTAACTAGCTTTTCTGATTGATATTCGGGAATTTAAAATAAAGGAAAGAGATCTAAAAGATCTTTTTCCTAAGATTCTTGGCCGATTGATGTCATACCCCCACTTCTATTTGTTCATTCAATTACAATATTAGAATTATATTAGGGTTCATAATTTGAATCCAAATTGTTATGCTATCTAACTTTGATTGTGATTAAACAAAAAACGATGTTTCTATAGAACGATGGATTGGCATTTAAATTTTTTTAATTCAAGGATTGTCCAAAATTCGAATTAATTCCATGCAATTTCATCAACCAAATCCTGATATTGTATTGATATGTAATGATTCGGGCTAATGATAATGAACCAACCAACCCGCCCATTTGGATTCATACGGGATAATGATAACTAAAGGGCAAAGAGGAAGTGACAAATGGGCTTCATAAAAAATAGGTTAGGGGATCGACTTAGGTATATGTAATGGCTATAAACCTATTGTTGTGTATGTTTTTTCTAGAATTCGAATGCATATAGGATGAGAATTCAATAGTTGGTTTACACTATGGAAGAAACATATGTATATGTGATATTAGATATTGACTAGTTATATATGAACTATCCATAGATCTTATTTCCTTTACGATCCCACTCTGAATTTCGATGAGGATTCCAATAGAAGTCCTTCCATTTCGTCTGTGACGAATGAATAAACACATGAAACCAAGAGCATATAGTATAGAAGAGAAAAATAACGAAGAATTGAAAGAATGCTTTGGAACTAAGAAATGGAAGAGCTTTATGGATTGCTAATTGATAAAGACTCGATGGATGGGAACTAAAAACGAGAAATCGAAGTAGTTCTGACGATTCAATAATATAATTACTTCAATTGGATATATGTTAGTAATGGAATCATAAGGCATTATTTATTGGTTGATTGTATCATTAACCATTTATTTATTTTGGTGCGAGGAGCTTACCATGAATCCACTGATTTCTGCCGCTTCCGTTATTGCTGCTGGATTGGCCGTAGGGCTTGCTTCTATTGGACCTGGAGTTGGTCAAGGTACTGCTGCGGGACAAGCCGTAGAGGTATTGCGAGACAACCAGAGGCGGAGGGTAAAATACGAGGTACTTTATTGCTGAGTCTGGCTTTTATGGAAGCTTTAACAATTTATGGCTTGGTTGTGGCATTAGCACTTTTATTTGCGAATCCTTTTGTTTAATCCTAAGAATTTGAAAGTTTTTTTCTCCATTTTATTGCCCTGGATTTCCTACCTGCTTTTTTGAATTCTATCAAGATTTTACTCTTACAATCACTTTTTTTTGAGACAATATCCGTGGGAAGGACTGATTTGAGGATGAGGAATTAGCAGACCTACTCGCTTTCTTCCTTCCCGTTCTTAGTCCAACGAAACCCTTTTTTTTTAGAAAGCGTTGCAAAAGATGAGGTATTTCACGACTGACATGAGATCTGGACCTAATTCTAATAAGTGTGTTTTTGAGTGGGAACCTCAAATGAAATAAAAAAAATGCAAAATGGAATAATAAAATCTATGTAAAAAAAAAGGAAATCAAAAATTAATCAAACAATAAAAAAAGGGACGAATTGATACAAACTCTGTTTTATTTTGTTAGTCCTATCTATAAGAGGAGATCATATGAAAAATGTAACCGATTCTTTCGTTTCTTTGGGTCACTGGCCATCCGCCGGGAGTTTCGGGTTTAATACCGATATTTTAGCAACAAATCCAATAAATCTAAGTGTAGTACTTGGCGTATTGATCTTTTTTGGAAAGGGAGTGTGTGCGGGTTGTTTATTTCAAGAATAGGCTGGATCTAACCAGCTGCACTTTCTTTTTTCTTTAGAACTAAACTAAGTAAATGAAGGGTGCACGATCTCGCGAATTACTTCTGAAAAAGTAAAGAAATCATATGTAAGAACCATAGCATTTCGCGACTCATTGGTAAAGTAAATACACTTTGATTCTCTATCAACCAATAATGTGGAACTATTAACATGGTTAAAGCTAAACCGTTTGAAGTCTAGGCGCTACATGGTACTCTTTCTACCACTATGTTAGTATGGAAATGGTTTCAAAAAAAGTTGGCAATTTATTCGATATAGAACACTCATATCGATAAAACGATTTGAACCTGTTACTGGAAAAAGGAAGGATCCCTTTTTTCAATGCCGAATCGACGACCTATGTATTAAAGTAAGAAGCATTTTTTGGATTTTCAGAAAAAAATATAAACAACTTTGCCGATAATTACAGATTTTTGTCTGGTCGGAAGAGTCCTCCAAATATTATGGTCGTGGATCAATGATCCGTTTTGATATTTTGGAATACGAACAGAGAAGAGAGGATAGGCTCATTACATAAAAAATATGGAATCCCCTATAAGTAACTGAGCGTGAGAGCCAAATGAATCGAAAGATTCATGTTTGGTTCGGGAAGAGATCGTGGAAGTTTTGAAATGAATGGGAAGAGAATCTACTTTCATTAAGTGATTTATTAGATAATCGAAAACAGAGGATCTTGAGTACTATTCGAAATTCAGAAGAATTACGTGGAGGGGCCATTGAACAGCTGGAGAAAGCCAGGGCTCGCTTACGAAAAGTGGAAATGGAAGCCGATCAGTTTCGAGTGAATGGATATTCTGAGATAGAACGAGAAAAATCAAATTTGATTAATTCAACTTATAAGAATTTGGTACAATTAGAAAATTACAAAAACGAAACCATTCAGTTTGAACAACAAAAAGCGATTAATCAAGTCCGACAACGAGTTTTCCAACAAGCCTTACAAGGAGCTCTAGGAACTCTGAATAGTTGTTTGAACAGCGAGTTACATTTACGCACCATCAATGCTAATATTGGCATGTTTGGGGCGATGAAAGAAATAACCGATTAGTCTTTTGTACTGCAGGCATTATTTTTTTCCTTTGCTTTTAAAAAAGAATTAAGAAAGACTCATGGCAACCATTAGAGCCGACGAAATTAGTACTATTATCCGTGAACGTATTGA
>JAJJMC010023348.1:32500-37500 GCA_023531435.1 Papaver californicum
ATAGAACGAATCACACTTTTACCACTAAACTATACCCGCTACAATTGATTATTGTATATGAATGGAATCTTTGTCGAACAAGGGAATCCTACATAATCAAGATAGGATCAGAATAGAATTATTAAATTGGAGCGTTGACGCTTTTTGTCGGGAGAACTTGATGAGGTAGGAACAGAAGTCTTATTAAACAAAAGGGTTATATCTTTTTATTTTGCTGGGCTGGGGGGTTCTTTAAAGAAAGAGCCACTGAAGTCACAAAAAATTGTGTAAGAATCCGTAGCTCCGTTTTTTCAACCCTCCAATCCTTTAGAAGAAAATACAAAATTTTCTCAAAAAAGAGAGAAAGTTTGACTCTTTCATTTTTTGAAAATACCCTTTCCCTATTTATTTTATTCATATTCCGCCGGTAAATTTTAGGAATTCGAGCCAATCAACTGGATCTAGTATAAAAACCCGGAGTCTTTTTTATGGACTCAACTCAAGTCTTCAAATAAAGACTGCCCTTGAAGAAATAACGAAATTAGAGTTATAATATTAAGAAATAGGATAGGTCCCTCTTTTTCCAAATTGATAAAAAAAGCAAAGACACTTCTATCCTATACCATAAGATTGGAAATAGTCTTACGTGTTCCTGTCGTTGTTGTTTCAATAACAAGTATTTTTGTTTTCAAATCAGAGAAATGAGTTGATCCATCATTCATTGCGTTGGAATAAAGTAAGAAATGGCCCGGCTAGGTACTGACCAGGCCGGGGAATAAAAGGAGCTTTCGGCTAAAAAAGGGGGGATATTTTTTTTCTTTCTATGGAAGATATACCCATTATCGAAATGAAATTCGAGTTGGATTGCTAATCCAATTTGTATCTATCTTATCTATCTATAGAATAAAGTGAAAGAAAAAATAAAGACTTTTTGGATTCAAGCGTAACCGTAACATAGTAATTTTTTCAATTTGGAGAGATGGCTGAGTGGACTAAAGCGGCGGATTGCTAATCCGTTGTACGATTTATTTGTACCGAGGGTTCGAATCCCTCTCTTTCCGTTTCCTCCGATGACTTTCTTTTTTTTGCATTCAAAAAAAGATCGAGACCTTTTCATTGCATTTTATCTTATTTTCTCATAGTTAAATGTCTGGAATAAAAAAAAAAAGAAAATGAATAAACCAACAAGCAAGAAAAAAGCTTTTTCCTCTTTTTTATTCCTCACGTCCAGGATTACGTCCTGGATCATTAGATAGGAATCCGAAGATAAAAAGAGAAACAAAGAATATCACTACTGTGTAAACAAAGAGTTTGAGAGTAAGCATTACACAATCTCCAAGATCATTTTTGTAAAAAAAGGGAATAGACTATCCTTTTTTATACCACATATCCTCTTTTTACACCAAGAAACGAAGTAGTTTCTCGAAAAGAAAGTAATTTTTCGAAATTCGTTTGTAATAAGATTCTTTCGTTACGGAAACGCTTTTTTATGACACAATTCTATATTATATTGTGGGGGACCCTAAATTGAATAGGGCCCTTGAAGTAGAAGGTCAAGTTGGGGAGGTGATCAAGATTTCTCGCAATTATCCAAGAATTCAAATGTTTGGATCGAGGGTTCAGAATATAAGACTTAGCTGATCTTATTAATTGTTAGACTCTTTTTTTATCAAAAAATCATACATGTTTGTAGGACAGTAGTAAAAAAATATCATCGAAAACTTACAGCAGCTTGCCAAACAAGGGCTAAGAGAAGAAAGAGCACAGGTATTACTGGCATAACATCTACAATTGGATTAAAAAAAGCATAAGCCTCGGGCAATTTGGCGAAGAAAAAACTACTCGAATGAAGGGCAGAATTAAGACAGATACAGATCAAACTAAAGATATTAAGCATAACAAACATTTCCTTCTTGGAGATAATTGTATTTTGATTGAGTCATTGATATTAAGGAAAAAAAGGAAGAAAGTAAGGTAGATTCAAATTCTTCTTTTTTTTTACTTGCTCAATCACAAATCCTTCAATTCTCAACCGAGAACAGAAGGAGTCATACTTTCATACAATATCTTAATTGAATTCTATGTAATGATCAATAAATTAAGTTAAATTCTACAACTATATGCATTAAATCCTAGCAACAATCTACTCTATTCCATAGAGATTTGGGTGGGAATTGACGAATAAACAATACGGATATTAGTGTTTATTGGTGTCAAATATAAATATAAATGGGGCGTGGCCAAGCGGTAAGGCAACGGGTTTTGGTCCCGCGACTCGGAGGTTCGAATCCTTCCGTCCCAGAGCAGTCCAATTAGGTTCAAAGTGTAATGTTGAATAAAATCGAATCTTTTTTTCTGAGTTCTACTGATTCTTTTCTGAATCATATCTTACCCTTTTTCTCGCAAAACAACCCAGGGCAAATGACATGCCGATAGAGCGAGATCTATTTCCTATCCTACCTGGCCAGGAAATAGCTCAATAGTTGAATTCAAAAATGAGATGGGCTCTTCCGCGTCTGCCTGTTCCATCGATATTCCTAGTTGCTTAGAAAGACTTTATGGTCTATATCCATAAAAAAAAAAAGAACGCATTCAAAGTGAAAATGCGAAAAAGCTCTACCTTACCCCCCTATCACTAAAGTAAATAGTGGAGTCCAGTTATTAGTTATTAATTCTCTGTGGATCTTGGAAGTCTAAACTAAACAAGAAGGGGCTCTTGGGACTAATTGAATTTTCATTCCATCACCGAGATAATGATTCATTCAAAATAGATGGGTGATTGAGTCGGAAATGAGATATCTATTAAACCTTTTTAACTACAGGCTATGATCTGATTACTAAATCCTTTAATTGATTTCACGATCAAATAATCAAAATTATATTGAAATAGAAAATTTGAAAAACGAAACGCTTTTCATGATGTTTTATCAATCTTTGGTTCTCGAAGAGATGTGAGATTTGTTAACTTTAATTCTATCAACTCATTTCTGGCCTTTCCAGTTCATTGGACTCGTTTCTTTGGTTAATACTTAATATTCATTTTGTTCCGGTATTAGAAATATAATGAAAGACCCTTCTTTTTTTTAGTTAGGTGTTTTGTTTTTAGCTTAGTTGTTCGAGAAAGGTTGAATCTTTCATGATTGATGGTCTTGAACAATCTGTTCTGTTGAAGATGCAGATTAAAGAAAAGCGTTTTTTTCTTCATTTTCTTTATTAATTCTTTTGCTCATAGAATAAAAGATAGGGTTAATTAAATTGAATCCTTTGCGGAGACTTCTCCAGAAAAAAGGACCTTTCCATATAGAAAAAGAAAGTATGAAAGTATAGATTACTATGTACCGACTGAACTAATGACTATTCATGATTCCATATTGAATCAATTCCATACCGGCTCCAAACTAGAGGAAAGTTATGGTAAAACTTCGTTTAAAACGATGTGGTAGAAAGCAACGTGCGACTTGAAGGACATGATCGGTTGTGGATTCTTACATCCACCATTTTATATAGGAATGAAGGTGCTCTTGGCTTGACATAGTTTGTTCTGTTCCACTAGAACAATCCCTTTTTGCTGGGTTGTAAATAGTACATGATGGAGCTCGAGTAGAAAGTATTGATTCATTTCTCAGGGGCAAGGGTCTAGGGTTAGTGTCAATCAATAAGTCGGAACAACTTCGTAAGTATATCTTCAATATAGAAATAGAAAGGATCCAATTCGAGCAAACGTTTCAAAAAAAGGAAATTCTTTTCTTGGAATTGTCAAAAAACGAAACTATTTTGATCAAAACAAAAGTGTATCGCATGGGAATCAATCCTTCATCTGATTCTTCGATAGAAAGAAATCACAAAAGGTATGTTGCTGCCGTTTTGAAAGATTAAATATCACCGAAGTAATGTCTAAACCCAATGATTCAAAGCAACGATAAAGGATCCCGGAACAAGAAAACACCATTTTCTGTTGTCTCAACAATAGGTTCGGTCAGGGCGAGGAATAAAAAATGGACTCTAAACAAGACAAAGCAAGGGGGTTAGAGACAGCTCAATAAATAAAATGCCTAAGCTTAAGGATTTTCCTTTGAGCTCTTTGATAATTATACAACTTGAGTTATGAGTACGAATGTTTTTTCTTTTCTGCGGGAAGGAAGAAAAAAAGGAATTCAAAAAAAGTCTAATGGATTTTATTATTTTCTCAATCTATTTGGAACTATATACATAAATTCAAATCATTCTTTCTCGAGCCGTACGAGGAGAAAACCTCCTATACGTTTCTAGGGGGGGCGTTGTTCATCTACATCTATCCCAATGAGCCATCTATCGAATCGTTGCAATTGATGTTCGATCCCGAAGAGAAGGAAGAGATCTTCGAAAAGTGGGTTTTACGATCCGATAAAGAATCAAACTTATTCAAACGTTCCCGCTATTCTCTATTTCCTTGAAAAAGGCGCTCAACCCACAGGAACCGTTCATGATATTTCAAAGAAGGCAGAGGTGTTTAAGGAACTTCTTCCCGGTAATCAAACGAACTTTAAATAATGAACAAAGATAAAGAAAGTGAGGGTTCCATAATGTGAACTTCCTGGAATTTCTTCTTTTTTCACTCTTTTTTTTTTGTTCTATTTATACGAATTTACTATTAGATTGCTTTCATATAATCCCATATTATCGATTCTCGAATATTATCGATTCTCGAAATAATGAAATATTTTTTCTTGATATGGTTTGGTTTTTGTTAGGATGACACCAAGAAAAGGGGGTTAAGCTTGCTTATTGTCCCTTTTGTTATATTCGGGTTTTGTCTTTTTTTCTTTATGTTTTCAACGTTCATATTGACAATAGTGTATTGAACAAATATAATTGGATCGTGGATAAATGGATCTATTTATCCACGTCCCATAAGTTTTGTTTTTTACTTCAAAAAAAGTGCTCGTTAGATTTGCTGTAACACAAGAGGACCCTTTTTTATGAAAAAATAGACAAATAAAGGAGAATCTCTCTTTTTTTATCTGGGAATTTCTTCTATTTTC
>JAJJMC010023349.1:0-11044 GCA_023531435.1 Papaver californicum
CAATAACACTTGTCCTTGGGTGCCTTTATCACTTTTTGAGCCAATTTCTCCACAAATCTTTATTCTTCTAATGTACCTACAAAAGCATAAAAACACGTAATAGACACACAATCGAATACTAACTCACTAGAAATTAAGGTGCAATTTAGACACTAAAATGTGTCTATCAGCATCATCTTCTTATACAGACCCTATTAATAATTTCATAAATGATCCACATGATATTACAACTGAAGGTGTAAAACAAACTCCATATCAATTTAATAAACCTTATAATAGGGTAGATACATCAAAATCCGGTATTAGAAACATCCCTGAACAACCAGAGCCCACATTCTAAGATCTAGAATTTGAAATAAATATAATTCAACAACCTTTGGATGATTTAGAAGAATTACGAAAAGAATATCATAGCTCAGAGAATATAGCTAAGAGGGCTTGGTTTGATTCAAAATTCTCTCCCCGTCGAAAGAAAAAAATATATAAAACTTATGGTTTATACCTAATTCACAGTCAGGTTAGAAAGCCATTTTTGATTAGTTTGATGATTTAGTCAACATTCATGGTTTAAGAGATTATAAAGAATCACTTAATATGTTGGAAACTTAATTCCAAACATATGAGACAAAAGATGGAAAGTTGATTCATTTAATTCATCCTCCAGAAACGGTCCTGATGTTTAAAGGGGCTATAGCATCTCCGTATAAAGTAGAACTAAAGGAGAATAATTCAATAGTTACACAAAAAGATATTGGTCAGCTAATGCAGTTGGGTAATTATACAAATCTACGTTTTCATTCATTAGGTAAATAAACTACCAGAATTGAAACCATGTTAACCACTAAATATAAAAAACAAGTTTTCACCCCTAGTGGTACGAAACCTGTAAAAATTGTATTAAATCCAGAACCGCCAAGTAGGTTTTTATTTAAGCCTACCCCAATAATAAATCGAGATGTTTTTAGATTATCTAACTCAGATAATAGTTTTACAGATGCACTAGTTGAAATACTAGGATCACTGAGCATATCTCCTTCAAGCTCATCCACATCAAAAGCTTCTAAAAATCCGAAAGATGTATCTCCTACTGTAAATGTTTTATTTAAACAAGAGCAGTACGGTGATATAGATGTTAATGAATCAGATCCAAGTACCATTAATAAAATATCTTTTGGTAAAAAAATATACACCAACGTTCCCCACCATAAGAAATTATTACCCAAGACCTACAACACTAGATCTATAAATTGAAGAGGATTATAACTGGAATCAGGTTTCCTTCGATAGAAGATCTATAGTTGAATGAAACATAAATGGTATGATCGAGTATCATATGCTGAATACAATTAGACAAATGACCATGTATAGTTCTTCCTCTAGCATTCCTAGATAAAAAAAATTTGAATCTATAGTTACAGGGTTCACTGGTCAGCTTAAAGGATGGTGGGATTTCCATTTATCTGACCATGCAAAATGGAGTATTGAACATGCGGTTAGACAGGTAAAATTGGAAAATGGTTTTATCCAAAACCATGAAGATGCATTAAATACATTATTGTATACAATTTCCTTACACTTTGTAGGGACTAACTCTCAACAAATGGAAAGGTCAAAAGAGTTACTTATTAACCTAAAATATCCCACCCTCCCCCATTATAGATGGTATAGAGATGTTTTCTTCTCTAAATTATTCAGTAGGGAAGATTGTTCTTCAGATTCTGAATTTTGGAAAGAAAAATTCGTCTCAGGATTGCCGCCTTTATTTGCTGAAAGGGTTAGGAATAGGCTTAAACTAAAAATTCCCAAGGAAGAATAGATTATAATGAGTATACCTTTGGCCAATTGTCTTCTAAAATTATGTCAGATGGTTTATCATTATGCTCATATATAAAACTCCAAAGGCATTTACAAAAGAATAAATTAACTAAAAAAGAGGAATCAGGTTATTTCTGTGAACAATTTGGTTATAATTCGTTTCCATCAGCATTGAAGTCCAGAAAGAAACATGCCAACCACATAGTTGAAGAACATCCAAATTTAATAGGTACACATCAAGGTATAAAAAGTCCAATTTTCTACAAAATAAAAATAAGCCACAATAATACAATAATAAAAAAAACTCTCAGTTTGTTGTAAGTGTGGCAAGATTGGACAATATCAAAACAAATGTCGAGCGAAACAAAAAATAAATGAACTCTACATAGATGAAGGGTTTAAACGCCAATTGAATCAAGTCCTCATGATGGAGTCTGATCATTCGGATGAAGCCGTAGAAGTGTCTAATGAAGAGGAATCTTCAGATACAGCTTCTGGTTTAGATGATGATGAATGTGCGGACGATTGTTCCTGTCAAAATTGTTTTCATAAGCAAATGTATGGATTAGGAATCAATGTCCTCAGTAGTGAAGAAAACTTTATCCTAGAATTTGATAAAATTAGTGATCCAGAATCAAAGCGAGCAGCTTTAGAATGATACATTGAGGTTGTTAAACGAGCGCCAAAAGTAAACAGAATAGAAAAGCCTTCTCAACCTTATAGATTTAAAGAGATTCTGGCAACGATAGAGAACCGACACTCTAAAAAAGAACCCTCGATTAATGAGCGTCAATCTGAAGTTAATCAGGTTAAGGATGAATTACGAGGACTTAAACATAGAATCCAAATACTGGAACTTCATAAGCCTATAGAGGAAGAATATGATTCATAGGAAGAAAATTCTTTCGATGAAATCTTACAAAACTACCATGCTACAATATCCACACAAACACATGTAGAGAATCCAGAATCCTCTAAAGCAAACCAAGAAATCGAGAATATGCAATTCATCAACATAATTGATAAAGTAGTCACTCAAAAATAGTATACATTAGTTACCTTAATCATAATATCGTTCTCAAACTATGACACTCATAGATTCAAGTGAATAATTGAATTGCTTAAATGAAGGATTGGTACCAACAAAGTATTTTAGTAAAACTACCCAAGTTCTTAATACTGCAAATAGGAACAAACTTATAATTGACTACAAATTGTCAGATGTTGCAATATGTAATAATGGAATTTGTTTAGAGACATCATTTATTATGGTTAAGAATCTATCTCAATCATGCATCTTAGGAACTCCATTCTTGAATATGTTATATCCATTACAAATTAATAATACAGGAATTGAAGCTCTCATTCGGGGCCATGAAATTATATTTGAATTTGTTTCTGAACCAAAACAAAAATTCATTAATCATATCTAGGATAAGATTAAACGAAAGGAGAAATTTCTATTCTTCTTAAAAGAAGAAATCCAATATAAAAAGATTGAGGAAAAATTGAGATGTACAAAACTTCAGAAACAGATCAAAGATGTTAATGATCTACTGATAAAAGAAGTTTATGCTGAAATCCTAATGTATTTTGGGAAAGAAAACAACACATAGTTGTACTGCCTTATGAACCAGATTTTTCACAGAAAATGATTCCTACCAAGGTCATACCAATTCAAATGAATAAAAGGTTGTTAGAAATGTACAAGTCAGAAATTCAAAACCTATTAGATAAAGGTCTATTTAGGAAAAGTTACAAAGAACTAATTGTTAGAAAAATAAATGCTAAAGCCAAAGAATTGCCATGTATCACTATAGCTAATCCAACAGCCTACAAAATAGTTGAAACTGATCCCTCTGATGTTGGGTATGGAGGAATTCTTAAACAAAGGATCATGATAAAGAACAATTAGTTCGATATACCTCTGGTATGTGAAAATCGGCACAAAAAAACTACTCAACAATTAAAAAAAAAATTCTGGCAATAGTTCATTGTGTCACTAAACTTCAAAAGTGATTTGCTAAACCAGGAATTTTTCATTAGGGTGGACTGTCAAGCAACTAAGAATGTATTGGTAAAGGATGTTAAGACTTTAAATTCTCTGAAAATATTTGCAAGATGGTAAGCCATTTTATCAGCATTTGATTTTACAATTGAACTAACTCGTGAATTTTTACAGGGAAAGAATGGACTTCCAACCATTTAGAGGAAAACCTCCTCAAATTGTTTATCCCATTCCTAATAAAAAGAACAAAAATGATCCAATGACGATTAAAGGAAACCCATATAAGGGTAAACAACCTTCCTCGTCAAAAGAACGATCACCATATTTAATGACCATATCAGTACCCCTGCTTGCGGTAGAAACTAAACATGTTCATAGGGAGCCTGTAGAGGTTTCCACAATGTATCTAAAAGACCATATTTTACCACATTATGGTAAAACCAGAGATTTTTATGAAGCAATACTACCGGAGACAGGGTTGTCAGTATAAACCATAATTCAAGGGATGGTAATGGTACTCCTACTTTCTCCAAACTTGAAATTCTAAAAGTGTTGTCTTATAGAGACTGGGGATTGAACCCCGATGTATCCAAGAGATTTAATAATTAAAGGAAATCCAGGAACTCCCAAATTGGTTCAGAACATATTTAGTTCTTTAGGGGCCGAGTCGGGATATATTACTCGGTTATATATCAGAATCTTTAAACAGGTTTATTAAGGCTAATAGCCAATCTTATGATAAAAGACGACTAATGTCGTGGTTCTTTATCCTATATGAAATCCCATGAATTTTAAAATGAAATTATTCTATTCCAAAATATGATGATCCAGAGTGGGAATATATCTCATATTAAGAAAGGCAATTGTTTATTAAATGGTGGGATAGATATAATGTTGCATATCTGCAGTCATCCACATTCAGTGTGCAATTTGTTGCGGCTCAATTGATGGTATCCTCATCATCTTCAATAATGCCAATGGAGTTCTCTACCCATATTCTCGCACTGAAACAAAAGCATGGGGAAGAATTTAATTTTTTTTTTATAAATACTCGAAAGTGAAGATATAGGTTCGCAACCTTCTTCATCAAAATCCATGGAGGAAGACGATATAAAATCGGAAAGCACAGAAGATTTAAATGCCAATGGTGATTATTGTTTCAGAATTATTTAAGGATTAAGATCGTGAAGAATTAATTAAATAATATAACATTCCTAATAAAGGAATATTGAGATCTAATATCAAGATTCTAGGGTTACGGTTTATTTAAAGAAAGCAGGGTTGACTCCACTATTCATCAAGGACACGTAAATGCTTTTCAAAAAAGTAAAAGTTGATATTTACTTTTCAAAAAGTAAAAGAAAAAGTATATTTCTTTGAAAAAAAAAAGAAAAAGTAAATCTTATCTAGATTTTCCACCTTGGACTATGTCAACCACTTGTCCTTCACTTATAGACTATAAAAGATAAATATAAGATTCTCAAAAAAAAAAAAAATCTTATCTCTTTTGTTTTTTGCAAGCTTCACCCTTTTATATATATCCCACAACTGAAAGGGAAGGGGTAAATTTTTAGTTTTCAAAAATCATTGTCTAAGAGTTTGTTTAGGAGTTTGAGAGTGAAAGTTTGTGAGTGATTTCCTTCTTGGAGTGTGACTTCAAGTTTGCTTTGGTGTACCATATATAAATAAAGATTACTTTGTAAGTATCTCTAGTCTCTATCTCTTTATTAAATTTATGTTTTAAATTTAGTTTATTAGTAGTTAGAGTTTACTTATTGTTTTACATTTATTATATTATATTAAAATTTTAACTATATTATGGAAGCTTGATATATATATATATATATATATATACATACATAAATTAACATTCAATTTGCTAATAATTTTTCAAAATAATTAAAAAAAATTGTCTCGGTTAGGCTTGCATATGCTAAATTTTAACTAGTAAAATTAATACCCTATAAATCTCTTAAAATTGATAATAAATAAGGTGGTCCAAACGATATTAATTTAAATAAGTTATATTGTATGAATAGTATTGTGTATTGAACACATGAGACTCGATTTTATAATAATGTTCGTATTAATTTATATATTAAATACTTTAGGATATAGTAGATTATTTATCGCGTGTCACAATAGGTTTTGATGGTATATTTTTTTTAATATAATTGATTGATTATCTTTTTGGTGAGAAACAATATACAAACTTAGCTAAAATAATACTATGTGACTCTAAATGTTGGAGATTTCGGTACAACTAAAGATTTTCTCCTTTACCTCAAAACCTAAATTGAACATAATCCTTTATGTTCTAAAGATAAATAAATAAAAACAGAAATTAAGAGAAAATGTTACAATTTAAAAAAGATAAAGAAAAAATGTTACCATATATAATCGTGTACCAAAAACATATATGTGGTGCCTCCCATATATCGCTAAATTTAAAACATGGGGCCTCAAACAGTTTTTCCACAACATAATGAGGTGGAAGATCTTTATGATATCGTTGACTCTTTTCCATGTGTTGTTTTGCGTATTGTCCCCCTGAATACTCATATAAAATCTTCTCTGAAGTTTTTTCTGTAACTTCAACTTTATAATCAAAAGGTTTGTGTTCTTGTTTTTGGTGATAGTAACTACATAATACAAATGAGGTTCCTGTCATTTAGATTCAATAAACAACCAGTAAGATAAACAAGATATGCCTCTCATTTCAAACGACATAATACAATTTAAAACACCTACAAACTATGTGAAAATAACAATTAATATGCTATAATTCCTAAAAAGTCAAACCCAAGTCAGTTGATATTCTTACGCCATCGTCATAACCGGCTAAGAAAATCCCAAAATCTTGTTTTACTCTTTGTTTCTGCACTACTATGGCAAAATCGACTATAATAGAGGCACAACGACTCACCTTGTTTGGCTATTCTGGATATCTGCATAAAAAAGAAAGAGTTGTTGAAGAAAGCAACTGATCCCGAGTGAAAATTACCTTCATGGAAAGCTGGTTAAGTAATTGATCACAATCATATCTTGTTTCAGCAAACAAAAAAAGATTACCAATCTCCCCCACCTTCTTATAATCTTCACATATTTATAGCATCACACCAGGTTGATCATCTAAGTACACAGGTTTCACCACCTTATTCACTTGTACTGGTTGATCTCGACTAGGCTTGCACAACCTAAATATTAACTTACAAACAACAATACTAATAATTTTTTATTTTTTAAGAAAGATAACTTTGACTGTCGCCTCTAAAAGAAAGAGAACAAGAGTATAATATCTAATTTGAAATGGGTATTATTTTTAATACTATGGTGAAGTCAACCATGGAAGAATATGTATAATTGACTACTCTTCTACTGCGTATCACAATTAATTTTGACTTATATGGTTGGGCTTTATTATTAGCCTTATTTTTAGATTATGGGCTTATAAACTAATGTTGATTTAAAAATTAGTAATAATCTATTTAATTAAAGTAAATTAGTATTTGAGTCGTAGATTTTGGTACCTCTTTGAGTTTGAGTCGTAAGTTTATCTGTTTAAGTATTTGGATCGTTGACCCGTTAGTCAAGACGGTCAATGGTCAAACAATTAGTATCTGTCAACATTTGTTAACCTCCTTAGTCATATTATTTACATATTTACCATCCAGCAACTCCGTATGATGATTAGATTGTATTCCTTGATTGTTTCATAAGCTTCGTCCATAAGAACCCAAAATTACTGTCAATAAATCTCTTTTCCATTGTTATCACAAGCTTTCAATTGTTCCATACATCTCACTAAATCAATAAAAAGAACGATCATCCATCCTACCACCTAAAACAGCTAAAGGTAAATGTGGATTATATGTCATCAATAACCCTAATATAACACCAGCCATTGCAGACTTTTGAATGAAAAGACTTAGGGTTTTTATAATTTCATGAATGATTTTATCCAATGAGTTTCCTTTTTTTTCTTTTTCTTCTTCCTTTGCTTCGAACCCTTTGTTTGATTTCATAAAACATTGAACCCTAAAATTGTTAACCTCAAGCTTTTGCATGATCAAGAAATTCTTGTTATTTCTAATAGATTGATAATGAATTTATGTTTTGGTCTTTAGTAATGTATTCACATTTACAGAGTAGTTTGATTCTCAACTCAATGAGTAAAACGGTGTTAGCATCATAGTAATCCCTATGAAAGAATGAATGACTTCACTAGTTTTTTCAATCGATCATGGAGATTAGAAAAATAGTGAAGAAGCTCTTCTTTGTTTAACTAACAGTTTGACCAAAGAATAGGAATTTACTGACTTTGTTTAACAAACCTTCGGTTAACTTTTTTTGACTAACGGATCAATGACCCAAACACTAAAATGGACAAACTGACGACCCACATTCAAAGAGGTATCGAAATCTACGAACTAAGTACTAATTTACTCATTTAGTTAGCATTAAACACATAAATAACTATGATGATTTGTTTTATTTGCAGTTAAAGGAAGTAGATAAATAACTTGCACCTAAGGAAACAACTAGAAGATTCAGAGATAGAATGGAAGAATCAAAGGAAGAATGAGCGCAAAACAAAAAGGAATTATTGAAGCCAAATTTATAATTATGATTTATGACGGAAACATTGCTACTCTAAACGAGATCTTTTTAATAACCATACAATCAAAAATAATTATAAATGGATTTTAAGGGGGTCTGTAACGGTAGAGATATATGGAGAAATCATGAAATAATTACAAATAAATTTAACAAAAAAGATGTAGCATGAAAATAATTGTTGAAAGAACAAATTTATGCATTCGGATGTCAACAACGACTTCAAAAATATAGAGAATATGGGTCATGATGCGAAGATTAGTAGAAGAAAAAGAGGTTTGATATATTACATTCTTTTCAAATTCTCCTAATTTATTTTTATTAATAAAAAAACAGTTGCTTAATTATTAATAGTAGTAATTGGTATTTGTAATGCAGTTTGCACAATCTAAAACCACAAGGAACAAAAATTAGCATCTCTAAATTTCCCGAGAAAATATATTAGAGGTAAGTCTGTTATTATATACTCCCTCCGTCTTTGTTTATTAGTACTCTATTCTATTTTCGTCTGTACGAAATTAATTGTCAGTTTCTGTTTATAATCATATTTTTTATTAAACTATCAAATATATCCTTAAATTTTTATAATTATAAAATCAAAAGATATATAAAAAATCTAAAATTAAATAGTATCTTTAAAAATAGGAAATAAATCTATTTAATATCTTTATTATTTATCTCCATTCTCTTTTTAGCAAATTATTTTTGAATGCAAAGGTTAGATTCCTTATAAAAAATTTATCCTATAATTATAATTTAACATTTAATATGAATAGTTTTATAAATTTTTATGGTCTTCTTAAAATCTTGAGTTTTTCAAACCGGATTAATAATTTAAGACAAAGAGAGTATGATTTATGAAAATCAAGCAGAGGGAGTTAACTCTATAAATAAGTTTCAGATATATTCTGTGCACGTTTACTTGTAAGCTTCAACTTATCATTTGCTAATTATTCGTGTTTTCACTCCAGATCTTTGCTAATATTAGCTGTTTATATCAATGTTATTTATTTCCCTAAATCATAAGAGAATTCTCTTTTGCAAGTACGATTTTTTAGATTATTTTTTAATCCTTTCGAAAGTCCATAACTGTCTAGAATAACATACTGAAACGAAGAGCACAATAAAACTTCATTTGGTCATCATTTTCACCATTGAGTTGAAAATGAGAAAAATTATAATATCATTGCTGGCTGGCCAATATGTATGTTGATTAGTTATTGGAAGTATAACAAATCAAACATATAAAGACTTTGAAGTTAGAGTATGTGTAAATTTCATAGCGTTCATGTGAACGCTTTGAAACAGCCTTGAAACGAATTAAGTAATTGGTACCGGTTTGTTAACGAACACCCTTCGTTATCAACATGAATGTCTTGACAGGAGCAGGTGGATGCAAAAAAATTGAATTAGGAATGTGTTTTTCGGAGTCCTTATCTATACACAAATTCTTTACAAATGATAGTATAAGCATTTTTCGGAGTCGTTTTCTCGGAAAGCTGGATTTTTTTCTATTGAACGTAATGTATAAATTTTTTAAAGTGTATCGGAATATTGGACCACTTTTAATTATGTGCATGTTCAGAGGATCTTTTTCTCGAATTAACTACATATTAATATGCATTAGGGTCAATATCTAAAAGCACTTTAAGAAAAAAAAACAACAAAGAATAGCCATACTGGTGAATTGGATTTTAGAATGCTATTTTGAACTTTAAAATCTAAACCATCTCGTCGTATAATAATAATATAAACCCTTGTTGTGAACCAACTAATACTTTGGAACAGTAGACCCAAATCTGTAATGTAATAACACGTTATGCCGAGATTGATGAATTTTGACCTAAAGAAAAACAAAACAAAAAAAGAAAAGAAAAAGTAGTGGTAATTAAGGCTATAAGAAATCAGATTACCATCGATGCGTTTCCTAGGAATACATGTAGATTCAAAAAATGATTAAAGTATAAGTGAAATAAACTAAAACAAAAGACCAGATAAGAGAGTAATATAGTAGTAGAAGAAGAGAAACTTTGTTGATTTTTCTCCATCTTTACAAAGGAGGAAGAGACCTCTTATACGCTTTCTTGCATTAGGGAAATAACTATACCATTAAATCACCAATTACACCTAGAATAAGGGGGTTACAAGAGTTACAAAATTAACACCCATGAAGTGGATATTAAGTGCATAATTACTATGAATTAGTGGAGTGGTGGTTCATCTCCATATAATTATTTTATAACACTCCCCCTAGATGTCCACCACGTAAAAATGTTGCCTCGTTAAAACCTTGCTAGGAAAACCCATTGGGAAAAACCATAGCGAAGGAAAAAGAGTGCAATATGTGGTGAATGTTAATAGAACTACCTCATTAAAACCTTGCTAGGAAAACCCTGTGAGAAAAACCATAGCGAAAGAAAAAGAGTATAGTTTAAAAAAAAAAAAAATCTGCCCCTCTTTACATCTTCTATGACACTTTTAACTTGACAAGTATTTGAGTTGCCTCATTCCAATCTTGTGCACCAACTTCTTGAATGTAGAGGTTGGTAATGCTTTAGTGAATAAATCAGCAAGATTCTCACTTGATCGTACCTGCTTTACTTC
>JAJJMC010023350.1:0-11115 GCA_023531435.1 Papaver californicum
CTATCTTGATCTTCTTCCACGTGTCGTGCTTCTTTAATTTACTAACAAATTGCCCCCTTCTTCTCACTTTTACAAAATCATCTAGCAGTCGATCCAAGATTTTGAAAAATGGAGAAGAACTTATCATTCTAACTTTTTTCAGTTTCTTTCTCGCACGTTATCCGAGTTTTCCGCTGGCATTAATTGTACTAGCACGTTACCCATTTTTTCGGCTTTGCATTTATTGTTCATATATATATTTTTTCAATTGTGTCAGTTACACTTTTTTCGATAGAATCAAATTTTTTCCCGTTTTGTTGCGGTTCTAATTCTCTCCTTTAAATACCCTGCAATCTTTTACTGTCTTTTACTTCTCATAGTTATTGCGCTTTGTCTTCCTTAAACTTTTCAAATTCTCCCCATTACTCAGGAGTTCTTTCCTTATCAATTGATTTCTTTTTTACCTTGATCAGACAGTTGTTCACTTCTTTTCTTCACGTAAGTACTCTTGTTGTGTTTTATTTTCCTTGATTCATGTTTTCTTATCATAATTAAAATGATGTTTATCTTTTACATTGTAATTATTTTCAGATAATTTCTTCACACATTAACCCTCTTTTTCTTATACTTCTTTTTCCTCAGATTTTACACTACGCCTCCCAGAAAATCTGGTGCTACTGGTAACCAAAGTGAAGCTAGAAGATCGATTAGATCTTCTACTTCAAGATATGCTGTTTCTCGTCATGATTCATCTCCTGGTGTTCCCACCCCTGCTGCATTTCGTACTGTACGTAATTCCAGTCCTGATATTCCTAATCCTGCCCCCAAGAGTAAACAGGCGTTGTCTACCTATAGCTATCGATCTATGAACATTGAAGAATTCAAGAGAAAACATAATCTTCAAGGATTTAAAGTTTCTTTCTTTGATGATAATTCTGATATGACGACTTTTGATTCGATGAGAAGCTTTCAATATAGCCATCACAGATTATTAATTTCTGCTGGTGCCTTAGAAGCTGGCCTTCGTCTCCCTTTGTATGAAAAGAATAACCCCTTCCAGTTCACAGTTCTTGCTACTCGCAATAGGGCTCCCCACACTCAACCCCGATCCATCACACAGTACAATGGTAATTGGTGGCGAATTCTTGATGAATGTATTCTTCGTAGTGAAGGTCGCACCCATCTTACTTGCTACGTTCCCGATCCTTCAGAATGTGTCCATTACACACCTGAGAATTTTCAGAATACATATGGTGATGGCATCACTATTAAAAATTTTGTTAAATGGAGTGTTAGCCCTGTTCGCAAATGTTCCAAAGGATTTCCCTTACTTCGGGAGGTCGATGACCCTAGAATTAAAATAGCTCCATATACCAAAGTCGATTTTCCTTCTAATGAAAGAATCCGTCGGGAACACGATTACAGATGGTATCGTACCCCTATTTTGATTGAAGGTCCTTGGGTATATGGTGACATCCCCAATAATGAAATCCAATATCTCCGAAACTGTTTCCCAAACTACTGTCCATGGAGATTAAACTTTGATGATTATAGATTTGAATACAAGGTTCGAATTTCACATTTCATATTTCATTCTTAAGATATATTGTATCGATCTTTAATATCTTCTTACAATGTTTTAACTTTTTTGGTTTCAGGTTGATCCTTCTTTAGATATTGAAGTTCCTCTTCCTCCACCTGAACGCAGTATTCAGATTGACGAGGGTAGACAAAGGATCGAACCCGTAGTTGAGGGTAAAGGGAAACGAAAATTAGTGCTTGCAGAGAAGAAGAAGAAAAAACCTAGAACTCTTGTGCCTGCACCTGATGTTGTAGGAGAAAGAATTTCAGATTTTACTAGTGGGGAAGGAAGTTCTGTCGTTGCTTTTCCATCAGAACAACCCGATCCTATTGTTGCACTTATTTCTGGTACTTCAACTGATTTTTATAATACTTTTTCCCCTCTACCTTTTGTTTTGTGGTTGATACCCCCGTACCTGATAATGGTACATTGATATTTTCTGGTTTTCCTCAAGAAGAGGGAGATGATGTTGTTATTGATGAAGAAAATGTTGATGTAGTGAATGAAGTACCCATGTTGAAGAAGAGAGTTCCTTGGAAAAGAATAATGCTGAAGTAAATCAAACCGGTGGTGTAGAAAATGTGAATGTTGAAGTCGATGCCACTCTTTTTGAGGAAAGACATGATATTATTAACGAAGATCGTATTGAAAAAGAATCTTCTCCTCCTTCTAATACGATCGCTCCCAATGTTTCGATCCCTTCTGAAGTTGAAGGTACTGCTGGGGTATTTTCTGAACCGATCGTACCTACTGAGGCTTTGGTCCGATCTTCTCCTGTTACTGCTGAGATCGATGCTGAGATAGCCAATGTCGATCCCTTTATCCAGAAATCTCCTTCTGATGAAAATTCTAGTACCGGAATCGATGAAGGTATTAATCTAATCGGTGATGAAGAAGAAGCTTACAAATGGTTTCTTTCTCAAGGACTTTTGAATACCTCAGCATATCCTGAAATTCTTAAATCTGACACATCTTCCATGTCTCGATTACGGGATGCACTTAGTGCGATCCCAATGGAAGAAACTCGAGATGCGTGGTCTGGGAACGATGTTTCCGATCAAACATTTCCTTTGAATCCTCCTTCTTCCTTTACTGAAACTTTAGATGTTGCTGAAGGTCCATTGTACTCTTACCCTCAACAAGCCTTGGCCCAACTTCAACATAGCAACGACTGCTTGTTTAGTGCTTACAAATTTTACAAGGCTCGGGCCACTATGTTGGGGTTACTATTCAAGAGTGAATCAGATAGGATGAATCGAGGGAAAGATGTGTTAGAGCAAGTAAAAAATGATTTGAAGCAGCAAAACGATCTTCTTCAACAACAACTTCAACAATTTCAACAACAACGTGAAGAACAACATCAGCAGCAACAGCAACAACTCCAAGCTATTGAAGTTAAAATCAAGCTCTTCAGAATCAAAATCAAGGTATATTCTTTCTGCTTTCGCTATTTATTGTATTTTATTTACTTATATGAAAAATTTAAGTTTTATCCTGGGTCCAGTGGAAGACTTGGAAACCTTATTTAGGTACGATCATAGAATGACACAATTGAATAGCCGTGCAAAGGAAATCTACACAAAGATGAATGTGGTTAGAGAAAAAATGATTCAATTGAACAATAGCTTTGATTTAGCCACTTGGAGGCGTAATAGAGCTGAATCGAAATATGAAGAAGTTGTAAAATTGCTAACTCTGAAAGAAATAGAGTTTAAATCTGTTGTTAGAGGTATATTTTGGTTTATTTGATCATTTGGATTATTATGCCATAAAATTTATCTAACACTTTCTTTTATTTTCAGAACTTGAAAAGAAAGTTAATGAAGCTAAGGATCGAGCAACACTAGTAGAGACTGAACTCAATGTTGCGAATGATACAGTGAAAAACATCACAAAAGAGTTAAAGATTTTTGAAAATAACTTGGCTCTTAGTGCAACAAAAATTCGGAATCTACAAGCTCAAATGAGTGTTGAGATTTCTAAGATTGAGGCTCGTGAACGAGAAATTGTATCATTGCATTCTAAATCTGAAGGGTTAATTACAAAATTAAATGAAGAAAAAGACCAAAGATTATGTCTTGATGCTCAAATAGAAAAAGATCAACAAAAGATCGAAGAGCTTCAAAAAGAAATCAGCTTTGGGCGTGACTTTGTCCATTGGGTTAGACAAGATGCTAAAGCGAAAATTGCGATGTCCTTTAATACTGCTTTAGAACGTGCACAATCCGATCCTTCATTGCTTAGTAAGCGTACTGCTGTGCCTACGGTTCCGCCACCACCATCTCGATCCAGTCCTCCTGATGCTTGATCGTGCCTTTTAGCTTCATCATTTTGTGCTTTGTCTATCTTTCCTTAATCAAGAATTTTCTTTCGTAACTTCTTTCTCCTTTATTTTGATATGCTTTTAATATTGTTTCCTGCACAAGAAAATTTGATTAAGTAATCTTTTTGGTTATCATATGATTTTCTAAGTCCATGAATTGAAGTGTATTTTACCTCAAATCATGTTATTCGAGATCCCACACATACGAAACAAACCCGAGCCAGGGGTAAGATACAGGGTTGGTCTCGAACTATACTTTGAAAATTGATAAAACAATAATTAGGAACTCCTTCTTTATAAGAATTTCGTTGTTAATGAAATTCTTTAAGGATGTTTATCTTATATATATGATTGTGTCGTCAATCGAAACGCTATCCAGAATAAGATGTTCCTGGAGTAATCGAGTCGTCACTCGTAGTGTTTTCCAGAATTCGATGTTCCTGGAATAATGAAATTTCGATTATATCGCTAATCGTAGCGTTTTCTAGGATATGATGTTTCTGGAATAATTTAATTATAAAAGAAATTGCTGAATTAAAAAAGGCCATATACCTTTATTTCGTATTAACACTGCATTGTTATTTACGGATAGTAAAGCTTTAGGTATTGTGCATTCCATGGATGTTGTAAAACTTCTCCTCGCATATTCTGAAGATAGTACGATCCTTGTCCCGCAGATGCTTGAATTATGTATGGACCATCCCAAGTTGGTGCGAATTTTCCTGCACTTTTTTCCCTTTGGTATTCCGTTATTTGTCGTAAAACATATTGACCTTGGACAAAGTTTCGCGATTTTACGCGTTTGTGGTATTCTCGAGCCAATCTTCTTTGATAATTTTCCATCTTCTGGAGTGCTACCTCTCTTTTTTCTTCCAAATCATCCAACTTTTGTAACATGAGATCTGAATTAAGGTTCTTTTCCCATGCTTCCTTTTTTGTTGTTGGTAAAATAACTTCTGTTGGAATTACCGCTTCCGTTCCATAGGTAAGAAGATAAGGTGATTCTCCAGTTGAAGTTTTTCTTGTGGTTCTATATGCCCATAATGTGTTATGTAACTGTTCGCACCACTTTTTATAATGTCCATCCAATGTTTTCTTCAGATTTTTTGCGATTGTTTTATTTGTGGACTCTGCTTGCCCATTGCTTTGTGGATAGAAGGGTGTGGATTTATATTTTTGAATATGAAATGCTTCAAATAACATATCGATATTTTTTCCTTGGAATTGTTTTCCATTATCAGAAACTATTGCTGCGGGAATCCCAAATCTACAAATGATATTCTCGAATAGAAATGTGAAAACATCAATATCTCTGATTCGTGCTAATGTTTTCGCTTCTACCCACTTGGTAAAATAATCGGTAGCCACAATTAAATATTTTCTTTTCTTTGTTCCTTCAATCAAAGGTCCAACTATATCAACTCCCCATTTTGCAAATGGCCATGGACTAAGTATCGAATTTAACTCGGTAGCTGGTGCTTTGATTTTCTTTGCAAATCGCTGACACTCTTCGCACCTTTGAACCATTTTTTCCGAATCTTTTATCATGGAAATCCAAAAATAGCCTCGCATTTGGCTTTTAATGCTAGCGTTCGTCTTCCGCTGTGATTTCCTGCATCTCCATAATGTATTTCTTTGAGAATTTGCAATCCATCTTTTTGAGATAAACATCGAAATAACGGTCCAAGAAAATAATTTCGATAAAGAATTCCATCCCGAAGTTGGTAGTTGTTTGATTTGAGTTGAATTTTCCTTGCTTCTTTAGAATCTGTTGGTAACAATTTATTTTGTAAATATTGATGTATCGGGACTCTCCAATCTGGTTCATTTGTTTGGTCATCTTTTTGTTGCGGTATAGGTGAGGCATTCTGTGTTGCTGGATCATCGATTTCTTCCATTACACCATCCTCTTCTATGTTATTTAATACCTGTACTTTTATGGATGGATCATATATTCTCCCAATTTTTACTGCTTTGGTTGTTGGATCATTTATCATAGATGAAACATACGCAAGTGCATCAGCATGTCGATTCTTCTCACGGGACAAATGTCGAAAAACAATATTTGGAATACGATCTGCTAAATTCTGTACAAGACTTTTATATCGTTCCAAATCCTCATCAATCGTTTGATACTTTAACTCGATCTGTCGAATTACCAACTGTGAGTCACTTGTGAGTCTAACATCACTTATTCCTAATTCAAGAATAAGTTTGAGAGCATGGACCACTGCCTCATATTCTACTATGTTATTCGTATGCTCTTCAAACTCAAGGCGAAATGAATGTACCAAGCGTTCTCCCTTTGGTGCTGTAATCACGATACCTATCCCTGCTTCTTCTTTATTTCGTGACCCATCAACAAAAACTTCCCATCGTTGTGAATTATTTGAATCTAAAATATCTAATGGATCTTCTTCGTTACACCCTGGTAATCCTTGAATTTCAAATTCTTCCTCGACTGGAAAATCTGCCAGGAAATCGGCTAGAATTTGAGATTTCTGCGCAGTTTGTATTTCATAAATAATGTTGTATTGTTCTAGATGAGCATTCCATTTCGTTATTCTTCCTACTTTCCCCGTATTCTTTAAAACTGATCCCAACGGTGCTTTGGTTGGATACGAACATAATGAGTAAGAAAATAAATGCGTAACTTCTGAGTAGCAAATACTACTGACAAAATAAGTTGTTCAATCTTGGTATAATTTCTTTCCGCTGAGTTCAGAGTTTTGCTGATGTAATATATTGGTTTTTCAATCTTCTCATTTGTTCGCACCATTACCCCACTAATTGCATTTTCTGTTGCTGCTATGTACAAAGTTAATATTTCTTCTGGTTCTGGTTTTTGTAATGCTGGCAACGTGGCGAGATGCAATTTTATACTTTGAAATGCTTGTTCGCAACGATCGTTCCATCCAAATTTATTTTTCTTCTTAGGTACATCAAAAAAGGGCTTGCATCGTTCCGATGATCTCGCAATGAACCTACTTAGTGCAGCCAAACACCCATTTAACTTCTGTACACTTTTTATACTGTTTGGTGACGGCATATCTGTTATTGCTTGGATCTTTGCTGGATCAACTTGAATTCCATTTTTTGTAACCAGATACCCCAAGAATCGCCCTGAAGTAACACCAAAAATACATTTCTCTGGATTTATTTTCATTTTATATTTTCGTAATGTACTAAAAATTTCAGCAAGGTTCTGCAAATGATTATCAGATAACTTACTTTTTACTAACATGTCATCCACATAAACTTCCAAAGTTTTCCCAATCCATGGCTTGAATATTGCATCCACTAAACGTTGATATGTTGCCCCTGCATTCCGCAACCCAAATGGCATTCTAGTGTAACAATACAATCCCCGTGGAGTGAAAAATGTTGTGTGCTCCTGATCTGCTTCTGCTAGTGCTATCTGATTGTATCCAGATTGTCCATCCATAAATGATAACATCTCGTGTCCTTCAACAGCATCAACTAATTGATCGATGTTCGAGAGTGGATAACTATCGTTTGGACATGCTTTGTTTAGATTAGTAAAATCTATATAAATTCTTACTCCACCATTCTTTTTCGGGACAATTACCATATTAGAAATCCATGATGGGAATCGCACTTCCCGAATGAACCCTGCACTTAAAAGTTTTATTAGCTCTTTTTCCACTGGTTCATGGTATTCTGGTGCGACCTTCCGTATCCGTTGTCGAAATGGAATTGCATCGGGACGTATTTTAATTCGTGCTGTACGATGTTGGGATCGATCCCCGGCATATCCTCTATTCTCCAAGCGAATATATCTACAAACTCACAAAGCAATTTAATTAACCGTTGTTCCAAATCCGATCTCATTAATGTTCCAATTCGCACTTGTTTGGGCAACTCTGCAGTCCCAATATTGATGATTTTTGTTTCTTCTACTGGCGTGAAAACAGGTTTTGGAATCCCAATTGGAGTTGGGGTCCCCTTTAATTGCTACATCGTCTCTTCATGATGTTGGTTTACCAGATTTTCCTGACTCTGACTGCTCTCTCCTTTTTCACTTATTGTTTTATTTTTTGCATTCTTTTCTAGTATTGATATATTTCTTCCTCCTTTGCCTTGACTCTTCGCTCCTTTTTCTTTTCATGTTGTAGATGCTCCCGTTCCTCATTCATTTTTATCTCTGCCATTATACAAAAATTGGCATCTTCTTGATCACCTTTTATCTCCATCTCTCCTTGTGGTGTCGAAAATTGCAAACATTGATGATAAGTTGATACTACCCCCTTCAATTGGTGAATCCATTGTCTTCCAATTATAGCATTGTATGGTGATGGTGCATCTACAACACTAAACCTTGTTAAAATGTTGATCGGTCCAGCTGAAACTTCAAGATCAATATCTCCCTTTGGTTTTGAAGCTAAACCATTAAACCCATAGATGATGTATCGCGACAGAATCAACTGATCTTCTTTAAAACCCATTTTACAAAATGTATTATAGAACAACACATTTAATGAACTGCCCCCATCCAAGAGTATTTTCTTTACATTCCATCCTGACACCAATAATGTTAGTACAAGAGGATCGTTATGCATTTCAATTTCTTGGTTTACTTCTTGTGCAGAAAAATGTCAATGGACATGCCATCCAGTCTTCCCATAATTCTGTTTGCCTTCCTTGAACTTTAAAGACCTCATGGTTCCGTACTCTCTTGCACAATTTCTTATTGATTGCTTCATTCAAATCTGTATCATTCTTTTCCGTATACGAAATCATATCAATTGTTTATTTATTATATGGAATGTGTATTGCTTTGTCTTTATCATGTTTCATTGTTGGTTCGATCTTCTGAACAAATTCCTTTAACTCCCCAGCATCGACCATTCTTTGTATTAATGCTATAACATTCCTACAGTTGTTTGTTATATGTCCTTTATAGCTATGATACTCACAATAATCTTTTGAATGTTGTGTAAACTCTGGCTAATTACCCTTTGTTATTGGCCATTGAAAATCTGGTCTATTCTTCAAAATTTTGAATAATTCGTGATATGAAACATTAAGCTTGGTAAAAGTTCTTTCTCGAAATTGTTGAGCAAAGTTTTTACCATTCCCTTATCGAGGATGTTTTAATTCTCTTGATTCAAATTTTGGAAGAAACCTCCTTTTCTGTTCCGGCAATTCCTCAACTGAATTTGCTCTTTGTATTTCTTTGGCATCTTGAAGTAATTCTCGATCCTTGCTCCTGTATGTCTTGAAGCCTTGCACATGTCTCTATTATTTCTCTTAACTCGCCTTCAGTTTTTGGATTACTTCGATGAATTTTAACAAAAAGCTGGCTTTTCCGATCAACAATTCCCCATTTGTAATGATTAATGGCTGTTATTGGGTCTATTTCACCTATTGCTTGACATATTGCATGCCACCTAGCTGTATATGATCGGATTGATTCTTCTGGCCAAGATGTTAAAGAATAAAGCCTGTCCTCCCCAGAATCAACTGGTTTGTTATACATGTATGCCTCTAGAAATTTTCTCACCAACTGTGCATAATTATGGATAGAATTTTCCGGTAACCTATCGTACCACAGCAATGCTGTCCCTTTTAAACTTGATGGAAAACATCTACACATGATTGCTTCATGATCATCCCATCGTGACATCACCCGATTATAATATTTTAAATGTGATGTTGGATCCTTAGTACCATCGTAACATTCGAACACTGGAATATTATACTCCCTTGGTAACGGTATACACGTCAAATGCCGTGCTAACGGTGTTCGTTTTGCTTCTTTTGACACCTCTTCTATTCTTCCTCCCTCTTTATTTTTTAATCCTTTAGTCTCTTCTTTCATTTGTTCCATCGCTTCCAAACATTTTTCCCATTGGGTCTGTTGAATCTCTCAATTTTCTTGTTGCCTTCTCGCTCATAATGTCGATCCTACTAACACCATTCTTTGATCTGGATTCTGTTGTTCATTTCTTGATATTTGTCTTCTTGACATTGCCTCCTGATTTCGTATTTCTGTCACAACTGGTCTTTGCTCCCGCTGAATTGCATCTTTTAAAAATTGGTTTTCCTGTGCTAACAATTCAATTCGATGGTTGCTTGCTCTTTGTTCCTTTCTCACTTCATTTATCTCTTCTAATAATCATGTATGTGACTTACTTCATTTCGAGAATTCCCATGATGTGAAGAGGGATTCTGAACTACTGTATTTGGTGTTAACTCTTGAATTGGTGTGTGATTTCCTTCAGTACTTTGTTGTTGTCCTAATTCACTTTCTTCCTCTTGTCTATTCCCCGAGTTTTCATTACTATTTTGATTCCCGGAATTAGCGTCTTGAGACATAATTTTCAGAATTTGTTGCTTCTTAACTGCTTCTTTACTTTCTTGATTGCTTTCCTTCCTCGATATCTAGAAATGTTTTTAAAAGATCACTCACACGAATTTTTATGTATCAAAATCATAAGAATTCTTATGCATTAACTTGCTTTCCTTCCTCGATATCTAGAAATGTTTTTAAAAGATCAGTCACACGAATTTTTATGTATCAAAATCATAAGAATTCTTATGCATTAACTTATCCATAAATCCTTCCTAAATTTTTTTTTTTATATATAAAATCCTTTGTTTCATATTTCTATCTACTTTTTCCTTCACAAACAGTTTTCATGTTATCAAAACATACTTAATAAATAAACTTAAAACTCATTTTTTGTATCTTGTAAATTGAATTTTCCAATCTTTCCTTTAAAATTTTATCAACCAGATCGGTTCTTTTCTTACTAAAAATTTTTCTTTCTTGCAGGATTTAGTTTTGAAATTAAAATCATTTTTCATTTTTCAGGTAGGATAAATCCTTTTACTCAATCTCTGTTCTAGCGCCAAATTGTTTATGCCAAAAATCTTTTCGACTAAACAACCAATCAAACTCTTAGATACAAATTAAAGATTGAAATTGAGTAATAGAAAAACATCCTTATTCTAATTTTATAAAATCAGTTCCCTCCGATGTGATACAACTAATTATTCAATTTATCATTTCCGGCTTGTGATATTTACACTTTTCAATTAAGAAAATATAATATAAAATCTGAATTTAATCTAGCTATTCTCCATCAATCCATACCTAGAAATTTCCTCTTGATATCCCTCAATTTCTCTCTCTTTTACTCTATTTTTTCCGACCCTTCCTTTGTTGTCTGGCTTCTTCTATTTATAGATTTATTTACTGGGTCCC
>JAJJMC010023356.1:0-2500 GCA_023531435.1 Papaver californicum
AAAAAAACGAGATCTTTTATACCCGAATCCATCTTTATTACACCTCTTTGTCTTCCAAGAAATTTAGATCATAACAAACTAAATGAGTTTCGAACTTCACTTTTTTCCATTTCATTTCTACTGTTTGGGTTTGTGACCAATTGAAATGGAAGACGGGTCAGATGATACCTCATCAGCTGGTTGTATACGGAAGACGGTAGGTTATAGAAAAGAATGAAAAACGAAAAGGGATTCTTTGTTGTATCAAGAATTCCTTTTTTAATTCGTTATGGATAAAAGATCCTCCTATGTTATACTATTCAATTCTCGACAATGAATCGATCTGAAAGCTCAGATATTGTTATTCATGATATTGATCCGATTCAATATCAAATAACATTGGGATGCAATTCATTTCATTGAATTTAGAGGAGAAGATTTATCATCTCTATGGGATTAGATCCCGAGTTATTGTGAAGTAAAAAACGATGGGATTATGGAAGTAAATATTCTCGCATTTATTGCTACTGCGCTGTTCATTCTAGTTCCTACTGCTTTTTTACTTATCATCTACGTAAAAACAGTCAGTCAAAATAATTGATTCGAATGAAGCTTGACTTCTTTATTCTTATCAATGATTGAAGAAATGAAAGGTATTTTCATTCCACGTCTTAAATGAAATGGGCGGACTAGAATCAGCAGTATATGAGATCCGGTAGTATGGTAGAAAGATATCAATTTCTTTCTACCATACTTTCTATTATTGTATTGTCTCAAGTTGTACTGGTACTGTATAAAGAGGGATAGGCTTCATCTAGATTAATCTACAATATGTATCTTGTATTTTCATATATGTACATATCTATAAATTTCATATATGTGATGTACATCATGTAAATAACACCCCAATTCTAGTTCTTCCTTGCATCTATTTTTTTGTTTGATTGAAAGGTTTTTTTTCATATAGTCCATTACTGTAATTCAATATAATTTGCAAATGGAAATTTCATATTTAAAATCCCTTTACGATATATGAAAAAATGGCTACAGTTTGATTACTCAACTCAATTAGTAGTGCTTTTAGAGTCCACTTCTTCCCCATACTACAAGTGAAAGGGAAAATGTAAAGACTACCATTAAAGCGGCCCAAGCAAGACTTACTATATCCATGTGAATTATGTCCCCTATCTCTATGAATATGAAGGAATTCGTCCATTATTGATCACTAATAATAGTGGAATCTATGGTGCAGAGTCAAAAAGGGATTATGACCAAACGCTATTGATCAAACAATCCAAAAAATCCACCCACAACAAGTTCCTATATGATTTCTGGTAGAAAAGGGAAGGATTAACCACAAGCAAGATACACAGGGACTTTCTTTGTATTATCAAGGAAATCCTCTTTAATGGAAGATGTAGGAATAGTAAGGCCTATTGTTTAGTTTCTTTTGTTGACCTTCATAAGCAAAAAGCATAAAATATACAATCAAGGTAGATCACTACCTACCCCATATCTCTTCAAAAGAGGGTTTTTTCCTTTTGGTTTCCTCTCGAATCTATTGCTTCTGCTGAGCAAAAAAAGAAAGTATTTCTCGGTTTTTGTAGATGAGGCGGCACCCGGATTTGAACTGGGGTAAAAGGATTTGCAGTCCCCCGCCTTACCACTCGGCCATGCCGCCAAACGGATATAAAATAGAGGGAACGCTCTCTTCTTTATTATTTCTTGAATCTCATTGTCTTTATCCCTTTCCTAAACCTAAAAAACCCTTTTTTTTGAACCCAGTTGATTCCCTTCGATTGATTGTATGGTATCTCAAATCTCAAAATAAACAACACCTAAAAACTTCCCCCTTTTTTTATCTTTCAAAAGCGAATGTGCTTTTTCAGTTACAGAATGAAAAATGCAGGGCAAATAGGAACCATTAACTATTGACTTGAATTCATGAAGAGTTCTTGGAACTCCAATTTCGTTTCCTTAACAACGGCATCAAAATGAAGTTGATACACAACTTATCAGTATCAATTCTTTTCAATAATCAATCTTTTTCAATTAAATTTACATTATAACAACAATTATATATATATGTAAACCCCGGAACAGAGATTGTTACAAAGATATCCTAATCAGGTATCTTAGCCATATATGTCTATAAGGAATTATCGTGCTTCCTTTTTTCTTTTTTTCTCTCATTCATAGAGAACAGATCAAACCTTGAATCATTTCTTTTTCTGGTACCCAACCGGATTGTAATATCATAATAATAGGTAGAAATTGGATTCCTTTTGATATTCTATACAAGACTCTAAAAAAAGTATAATCGGCATAATTATGATTCCAGGAATGTTTTATCCTGTTGCAAATTCTAATTTGAGTAGAAAATTCTCCTTATTGCTCCGCTCAATGGTATGAAGTTGGGTAAAATTTCATGTGATTCAGTAAACAGAATATACATTCCATCATTGCTAGATCGATCCATATGGTTCGATGAAGAATGAGCCAATAATGGGATTTTGCTATA
>JAJJMC010023356.1:12500-17500 GCA_023531435.1 Papaver californicum
AAACTGCTCGAGTTTTAGCAAAAGCCGCTCTACGAGGTCGTATCGATTGGTTGAAAGGTCTGAAAGAGAACGTTGTTCTGGGGGGGATGATACCTGTTGGTACCGGATTCAAAGGATTAGTGTATCATTCAAGGCAACACAGCAATATCCCTTTTGAACTAAAAAAGAATAACCTATTCCGAGGGGGGTTTAGAGATATTTTGTTCCAACACAAAGAATTATTTGATTCTTACATCCCAAAGAATATCCACGATCCATCAGAACAATTATTTACGGGATTTAATGATTCCTAAGAGCGGATTAATCCTTTTAACTTAACTTTAAACTATCTGGTCTAAAGATAATAGTGAATAGAAAGGAATTTATGGCTTGGCCCGTGTATCAACGGCCAATCTCTGGTAAAAGGTTCCATCGGAACAATTCTTTATTTAGTATTTAGGGTATCTCATCTCTTAAAAAAAAGGGAAGCGTGGGGAGAAATGACAAAAAGATATTGGAACATTAATTTGGAAGAGATGATGGAAGCAGGAGTTCATTTTGGTCATGGTACTAGGAAATGGAATCCTAGAATGGCACCTTACATCTCTGCAAAGCGTAAAGGTATTCATATTACAAATCTTACTAGAACTGCTCGCTTTTTATCAGAAGCTTGTGATTTAGTTTTTGATGCAGCAAGTAAAGGAAAGCAATTCTTAATAGTTGGTACTAAAAATAAAGCAGTTGATTCAGTAGCATCGGCTGCAATAAGGGCTCGGTGTCATTATGTTAATAAAAAATGGCTCGGTGGCATGTCAACGAATTGGTCCACTACAGAAACGAGACTTCATAAGTTCAGGGATTTGAGAGCGGAACAAAAGAAGGGAAGACTCAACCGCCTTCCGAAACGAGATGCAGCAATGTTGAAGAGACAATTATATCACTTGCAAACATATCTGGGTGGGATCAAATATATGACGGGGTTACCTGATATTGTAATCATCGTTGATCAGCAAGAAGAATATACGGCTCTTCGAGAATGTGTAACTTTGGGAATTCCAACGATTTGTTTAATCGATACAAATTGTGACCCGGATCTCGCAGATATTTCGATTCCAGCCAATGATGACGCTATAGCTTCAATCCGATTAATCCTTAACAAATTAGTATTCGCCATTTGTGAGGGCCGTTCTAGCTATATCCCAAATCGTTGATTAATAATAAGATAAGTCAATTACTTCGAGAACTCCATAGATTTTTTGAATCGGTTACTATATTCTGAATACCAAAAAAGAGATAAAAAAGCTGGGGATATTATGTGATTACTTGATATCCGAAAAATATGATTCAAGTAGACGAGTTGAGAAAGAGATAGTGGAATCAAAATAATTCCTTTTTTAGTTCTATTTCTGCCAGAGGACAATATGAATGTGCTACCATGTTCCGTCAACACATTAAAAGGGCTATACGATATATCCGGTGTGGAAGTAGGCCAACATTTCTATTGGCAAATAGGTGGTTTCCAAGTCCATGCCCAAGTCCTTATTACGTCATGGGTCGTAATTGCTATCTTATTAGGTTCAGCTGCTATAGCTGTTCGGAACCCACAAACTATTCCGACCAATGGTCAGAATTTCTTCGAATATGTCCTTGAATTCATTCGAGACTTGAGCAAAACTCAGATTGGAGAAGAGTATGGTCCTTGGGTTCCCTTTATTGGAACTATGTTCCTATTTATTTTTGTTTCTAACTGGTCAGGGGCTCTTTTACCTCGGAAAATAATACAGTTACCTCATGGGGAGTTAGCCGCACCTACGAATGATATAAATACTACCGTTGCTTTAGCTTTACTCACGTCCGTGGCATATTTCTATGCGGGTCTTACCAAAAAAGGGTTGGGTTATTTCGGTAAATACATTCAACCAACTCCAATCCTTTTACCAATTAACATCCTAGAAGATTTCACAAAACCCTTATCACTAAGTTTTCGGCTTTTCGGGAATATATTGGCTGATGAATTAGTAGTTGTTGTTCTTGTTTCTTTAGTACCTTCAGTGGTTCCTATACCTGTCATGTTTCTTGGATTATTTACAAGCGGGATTCAAGCTCTTATTTTTGCAACTTTAGCCGCGGCTTATATAGGCGAATCCATGGAGGGTCATCATTAACTAGCTTTTCTGATTGATATTCGGGAATTTAAAATAAAGGAAAGAGATCTAAAAGATCTTTTTCCTAAGATTCTTGGCCGATTGATGTCATACCCCCACTTCTATTTGTTCATTCAATTACAATATTAGAATTATATTAGGGTTCATAATTTGAATCCAAATTGTTATGCTATCTAACTTTGATTGTGATTAAACAAAAAACGATGTTTCTATAGAACGATGGATTGGCATTTAAATTTTTTTAATTCAAGGATTGTCCAAAATTCGAATTAATTCCATGCAATTTCATCAACCAAATCCTGATATTGTATTGATATGTAATGATTCGGGCTAATGATAATGAACCAACCAACCCGCCCATTTGGATTCATACGGGATAATGATAACTAAAGGGCAAAGAGGAAGTGACAAATGGGCTTCATAAAAAATAGGTTAGGGGATCGACTTAGGTATATGTAATGGCTATAAACCTATTGTTGTGTATGTTTTTTCTAGAATTCGAATGCATATAGGATGAGAATTCAATAGTTGGTTTACACTATGGAAGAAACATATGTATATGTGATATTAGATATTGACTAGTTATATATGAACTATCCATAGATCTTATTTCCTTTACGATCCCACTCTGAATTTCGATGAGGATTCCAATAGAAGTCCTTCCATTTCGTCTGTGACGAATGAATAAACACATGAAACCAAGAGCATATAGTATAGAAGAGAAAAATAACGAAGAATTGAAAGAATGCTTTGGAACTAAGAAATGGAAGAGCTTTATGGATTGCTAATTGATAAAGACTCGATGGATGGGAACTAAAAACGTGAAATCGAAGTAGTTCTGACGATTCAATAATATAATTACTTCAATTGGATATATGTTAGTAATGGAATCATAAGGCATTATTTATTGGTTGATTGTATCATTAACCATTTATTTATTTTGGTGCGAGGAGCTTACCATGAATCCACTGATTTCTGCCGCTTCCGTTATTGCTGCTGGATTGGCCGTAGGGCTTGCTTCTATTGGACCTGGAGTTGGTCAAGGTACTGCTGCGGGACAAGCCGTAGAAGGTATTGCGAGACAACCAGAGGCGGAGGGTAAAATACGAGGTACTTTATTGCTGAGTCTGGCTTTTATGGAAGCTTTAACAATTTATGGCTTGGTTGTGGCATTAGCACTTTTATTTGCGAATCCTTTTGTTTAATCCTAAGAATTTGAAAGTTTTTTTCTCCATTTTATTGCCCTGGATTTCCTACCTGCTTTTTTGAATTCTATCAAGATTTTACTCTTACAATCACTTTTTTTTGAGACAATATCCGTGGGAAGGACTGATTTGAGGATGAGGAATTAGCAGACCTACTCGCTTTCTTCCTTCCCGTTCTTAGTCCAACGAAACCCTTTTTTTTTAGAAAGCGTTGCAAAAGATGAGGTATTTCACGACTGACATGAGATCTGGACCTAATTCTAATAAGTGTGTTTTTGAGTGGGAACCTCAAATGAAATAAAAAAAATGCAAAATGGAATAATAAAATCTATGTAAAAAAAAAGGAAATCAAAAATTAATCAAACAATAAAAAAAGGGACGAATTGATACAAACTCTGTTTTATTTTGTTAGTCCTATCTATAAGAGGAGATCATATGAAAAATGTAACCGATTCTTTCGTTTCTTTGGGTCACTGGCCATCCGCCGGGAGTTTCGGGTTTAATACCGATATTTTAGCAACAAATCCAATAAATCTAAGTGTAGTACTTGGCGTATTGATCTTTTTTGGAAAGGGAGTGTGTGCGGGTTGTTTATTTCAAGAATAGGCTGGATCTAACCAGCTGCACTTTCTTTTTTCTTTAGAACTAAACTAAGTAAATGAAGGGTGCACGATCTCGCGAATTACTTCTGAAAAAGTAAAGAAATCATATGTAAGAACCATAGCATTTCGCGACTCATTGGTAAAGTAAATACACTTTGATTCTCTATCAACCAATAATGTGGAACTATTAACATGGTTAAAGCTAAACCGTTTGAAGTCTAGGCGCTACATGGTACTCTTTCTACCACTATGTTAGTATGGAAATGGTTTCAAAAAAAGTTGGCAATTTATTCGATATAGAACACTCATATCGATAAAACGATTTGAACCTGTTACTGGAAAAAGGAAGGATCCCTTTTTTCAATGCCGAATCGACGACCTATGTATTAAAGTAAGAAGCATTTTTTGGATTTTCAGAAAAAAATATAAACAACTTTGCCGATAATTACAGATTTTTGTCTGGTCGGAAGAGTCCTCCAAATATTATGGTCGTGGATCAATGATCCGTTTTGATATTTTGGAATACGAACAGAGAAGAGAGGATAGGCTCATTACATAAAAAATATGGAATCCCCTATAAGTAACTGAGCGTGAGAGCCAAATGAATCGAAAGATTCATGTTTGGTTCGGGAAGAGATCGTGGAAGTTTTGAAATGAATGGGAAGAGAATCTACTTTCATTAAGTGATTTATTAGATAATCGAAAACAGAGGATCTTGAGTACTATTCGAAATTCAGAAGAATTACGTGGAGGGGCCATTGAACAGCTGGAGAAAGCCAGGGCTCGCTTACGAAAAGTGGAAATGGAAGCCGATCAGTTTCGAGTGAATGGATATTCTGAGATAGAACGAGAAAAATCAAATTTGATTAATTCAACTTATAAGAATTTGGTACAATTAGAAAATTACAAAAACGAAACCATTCAGTTTGAACAACAAAAAGCGATTAATCAAGTCCGACAACGAGTTTTCCAACAAGCCTTACAAGGAGCTCTAGGAACTCTGAATAGTTGTTTGAACAGCGAGTTACATTTACGCACCATCAATGCTA
>JAJJMC010023356.1:20000-27500 GCA_023531435.1 Papaver californicum
TCCATTTTAAATTGACCCTTGGATACAAATCACGAGAATGTATATTCTTCCTCAAATCTGTCATTGAGAGGTAAAGGATAAAATCCTTTTAAGAAAGAAAGTTTTTGATCGGAATACAAATTAACCGAAAGACCCCTTAACTATTTAAGGGATTAATAGAACGAATCACACTTTTACCACTAAACTATACCCGCTACAATTGATTATTGTATATGAATGGAATCTTTGTCGAACAAGGGAATCCTACATAATCAAGATAGGATCAGAATAGAATTATTAAATTGGAGCGTTGACGCTTTTTGTCGGGAGAACTTGATGAGGTAGGAAAAGAAGTCTTATTAAACAAAAGGGTTATATCTTTTTATTTTGCTGGGCTGGGGGGTTCTTTAAAGAAAGAGCCACTGAAGTCACAAAAAATTGTGTAAGAATCCGTAGCTCCGTTTTTTCAACCCTCCAATCCTTTAGAAGAAAATACAAAATTTTCTCAAAAAAGAGAGAAAGTTTGACTCTTTCATTTTTTGAAAATACCCTTTCCCTATTTATTTTATTCATATTCCGCCGGTAAATTTTAGGAATTCGAGCCAATCAACTGGATCTAGTATAAAAACCCGGAGTCTTTTTTATGGACTCAACTCAAGTCTTCAAATAAAGACTGCCCTTGAAGAAATAACGAAATTAGAGTTATAATATTAAGAAATAGGATAGGTCCCTCTTTTTCCAAATTGATAAAAAAAGCAAAGACACTTCTATCCTATACCATAAGATTGGAAATAGTCTTACGTGTTCCTGTCGTTGTTGTTTCAATAACAAGTATTTTTGTTTTCAAATCAGAGAAATGAGTTGATCCATCATTCATTGCGTTGGAATAAAGTAAGAAATGGCCCGGCTAGGTACTGACCAGGCCGGGGAATAAAAGGAGCTTTCGGCTAAAAAAAGGGGGGATATTTTTTTTCTTTCTATGGAAGATATACCCATTATCGAAATGAAATTCGAGTTGGATTGCTAATCCAATTTGTATCTATCTTATCTATCTATAGAATAAAGTGAAAGAAAAAATAAAGACTTTTTGGCTTCAAGCGTAACCGTAACATAGTAATTTTTTCAATTTGGAGAGATGGCTGAGTGGACTAAAGCGGCGGATTGCTAATCCGTTGTACGATTTATTTGTACCGAGGGTTCGAATCCCTCTCTTTCCGTTTCCTCCGATGACTTTCTTTTTTTTGCATTCAAAAAAAGATCGAGACCTTTTCATTGCATTTTATCTTATTTTCTCATAGTTAAATGTCTGGAATAAAAAAAAAAAGAAAATGAATAAACCAACAAGCAAGAAAAAAGCTTTTTCCTCTTTTTTATTCCTCACGTCCAGGATTACGTCCTGGATCATTAGATAGGAATCCGAAGATAAAAAGAGAAACAAAGAATATCACTACTGTGTAAACAAAGAGTTTGAGAGTAAGCATTACACAATCTCCAAGATCATTTTTGTAAAAAAAGGGAATAGACTATCCTTTTTTATACCACATATCCTCTTTTTACACCAAGAAACGAAGTAGTTTCTCGAAAAGAAAGTAATTTTTCGAAATTCGTTTGTAATAAGATTCTTTCGTTACGGAAACGCTTTTTTATGACACAATTCTATATTATATTGTGGGGGACCCTAAATTGAATAGGGCCCTTGAAGTAGAAGGTCAAGTTGGGGAGGTGATCAAGATTTCTCGCAATTATCCAAGAATTCAAATGTTTGGATCGAGGGTTCAGAATATAAGACTTAGCTGATCTTATTAATTGTTAGACTCTTTTTTTATCAAAAAATCATACATGTTTGTAGGACAGTAGTAAAAAAATATCATCGAAAACTTACAGCAGCTTGCCAAACAAGGGCTAAGAGAAGAAAGAGCACAGGTATTACTGGCATAACATCTACAATTGGATTAAAAAAAGCATAAGCCTCGGGCAATTTGGCGAAGAAAAAACTACTCGAATGAAGGGCAGAATTAAGACAGATACAGATCAAACTAAAGATATTAAGCATAACAAACATTTCCTTCTTGGAGATAATTGTATTTTGATTGAGTCATTGATATTAAGGAAAAAAAGGAAGAAAGTAAGGTAGATTCAAATTCTTCTTTTTTTTTACTTGCTCAATCACAAATCCTTCAATTCTCAACCGAGAACAGAAGGAGTCATACTTTCATACAATATCTTAATTGAATTCTATGTAATGATCAATAAATTAAGTTAAATTCTACAACTATATGCATTAAATCCTAGCAACAATCTACTCTATTCCATAGAGATTTGGGTGGGAATTGACGAATAAACAATACGGATATTAGTGTTTATTGGTGTCAAATATAAATATAAATGGGGCGTGGCCAAGCGGTAAGGCAACGGGTTTTGGTCCCGCGACTCGGAGGTTCGAATCCTTCCGTCCCAGAGCAGTCCAATTAGGTTCAAAGTGTAATGTTGAATAAAATCGAATCTTTTTTTCTGAGTTCTACTGATTCTTTTCTGAATCATATCTTACCCTTTTTCTCGCAAAACAACCCAGGGCAAATGACATGCCGATAGAGCGAGATCTATTTCCTATCCTACCTGGCCAGGAAATAGCTCAATAGTTGAATTCAAAAATGAGATGGGCTCTTCCGCGTCTGCCTGTTCCATCGATATTCCTAGTTGCTTAGAAAGACTTTATGGTCTATATCCATAAAAAAAAAAAGAACGCATTCAAAGTGAAAATGCGAAAAAGCTCTACCTTACCCCCCTATCACTAAAGTAAATAGTGGAGTCCAGTTATTAGTTATTAATTCTCTGTGGATCTTGGAAGTCTAAACTAAACAAGAAGGGGCTCTTGGGACTAATTGAATTTTCATTCCATCACCGAGATAATGATTCATTCAAAATAGATGGGTGATTGAGTCGGAAATGAGATATCTATTAAACCTTTTTAACTACAGGCTATGATCTGATTACTAAATCCTTTAATTGATTTCACGATCAAATAATCAAAATTCTATTGAAATAGAAAATTTGAAAAACGAAACGCTTTTCATGATGTTTTATCAATCTTTGGTTCTCGAAGAGATGTGAGATTTGTTAACTTTAATTCTATCAACTCATTTCTGGCCTTTCCAGTTCATTGGACTCGTTTCTTTGGTTAATACTTAATATTCATTTTGTTCCGGTATTAGAAATATAATGAAAGACCCTTCTTTTTTTTAGTTAGGTGTTTTGTTTTTAGCTTAGTTGTTCGAGAAAGGTTGAATCTTTCATGATTGATGGTCTTGAACAATCTGTTCTGTTGAAGATGCAGATTAAAGAAAAGCGTTTTTTTCTTCATTTTCTTTATTAATTCTTTTGCTCATAGAATAAAAGATAGGGTTAATTAAATTGAATCCTTTGCGGAGACTTCTCCAGAAAAAAGGACCTTTCCATATAGAAAAAGAAAGTATGAAAGTATAGATTACTATGTACCGATTGAACTAATGACTATTCATGATTCCATATTGAATCAATTCCATACCGGCTCCAAACTAGAGGAAAGTTATGGTAAAACTTCGTTTAAAACGATGTGGTAGAAAGCAACGTGCGACTTGAAGGACATGATCGGTTGTGGATTCTTACATCCACCATTTTATATAGGAATGAAGGTGCTCTTGGCTCGACATAGTTTGTTCTGTTCCACTAGAACAATCCCTTTTTGCTGGGTTGTAAATAGTACATGATGGAGCTCGAGTAGAAAGTATTGATTCATTTCTCAGGGGCAAGGGTCTAGGGTTAGTGTCAATCAATAAGTCGGAACAACTTCGTAAGTATATCTTCAATATAGAAATAGAAAGGATCCAATTCGAGCAAACGTTTCAAAAAAAGGAAATTCTTTTCTTGGAATTGTCAAAAAACGAAACTATTTTGATCAAAACAAAAGTGTATCGCATGGGAATCAATCCTTCATCTGATTCTTCGATAGAAAGAAATCACAAAAGGTATGTTGCTGCCGTTTTGAAAGATTAAATATCACCGAAGTAATGTCTAAACCCAATGATTCAAAGCAACGATAAAGGATCCCGGAACAAGAAAACACCATTTTCTGTTGTCTCAACAATAGGTTCGGTCAGGGCGAGGAATAAAAAATGGACTCTAAACAAGACAAAGCAAGGGGGTTAGAGACAGCTCAATAAATAAAATGCCTAAGCTTAAGGATTTTCCTTTGAGCTCTTTGATAATTATACAACTTGAGTTATGAGTACGAATGTTTTTTCTTTTCTGCGGGAAGGAAGAAAAAAAGGAATTCAAAAAAAGTCTAATGGATTTTATTATTTTCTCAATCTATTTGGAACTATATACATAAATTCAAATCATTCTTTCTCGAGCCGTACGAGGAGAAAACCTCCTATACGTTTCTAGGGGGGGCGTTGTTCATCTACATCTATCCCAATGAGCCATCTATCGAATCGTTGCAATTGATGTTCGATCCCGAAGAGAAGGAAGAGATCTTCGAAAAGTGGGTTTTTACGATCCGATAAAGAATCAAACTTATTCAAACGTTCCCGCTATTCTCTATTTCCTTGAAAAAGGCGCTCAACCCACAGGAACCGTTCATGATATTTCAAAGAAGGCAGAGGTGTTTAAGGAACTTCTTCCCGGTAATCAAACGAACTTTAAATAATGAACAAAGATAAAGAAAGTGAGGGTTCCATAATGTGAACTTCCTGGAATTTCTTCTTTTTTCACTCTTTTTTTTTTGTTCTATTTATACGAATTTACTATTAGATTGCTTTCATATAATCCCATATTATCGATTCTCGAATATTATCGATTCTCGAAATAATGAAATATTTTTTCTTGATATGGTTTGGTTTTTGTTAGGATGACACCAAGAAAAGGGGGTTAAGCTTGCTTATTGTCCCTTTTGTTATATTCGGGTTTTGTCTTTTTTTCTTTATGTTTTCAACGTTCATATTGACAATAGTGTATTGAACAAATATAATTGGATCGTGGATAAATGGATCTATTTATCCACGTCCCATAAGTTTTGTTTTTTACTTCAAAAAAAGTGCTCGTTAGATTTGCTGTAACACAAGAGGACCCTTTTTTATGAAAAAATAGACAAATAAAGGAGAATCTCTCTTTTTTTATCTGGGAATTTCTTCTATTTTCATATGATTTGTTCATTTTTATATTCCGAATCGGTCCTAAAAACCTTTTGTCGATTTGTTGCTAGTTTAATCCTTTGATGTGGCCGTTCAATCTAATCTATTTCTTTTTTTATTTCGATCATATCTACACACCATAATTACATTATTTGGGTTGCTAACTCAACGGTAGAGTACTCGGCTTTTAAGTGCGGCTAGATTCTTTTACACATTTGGATGAAGCAACGGATTCGTCCATACCATTGGTAAAGTTTGTAAGACCACGACTGATCCTGAAAGGGAATGAATGGAAAAAATAGCATGTCGTATCAATGCAAAACTCTGAGAATTCTTCATCCTTACCAGATCGGTACAAAATATTGTTTGAATTCTTGGAGCGTGACAAAAGAAATTCACGGATGGGTCGAGTGAATAAATGGATAGAGCCATACGGCTCCAATTATAGGTAAATAAAAAGCAACGGGCTTTTGTTCTTAATTTGAATGATTACCCGATCTAATTATACGTTAAAAATATATTAGTGCCTAACGCGGTAAAAGGTTCTCCTATAAGTGGATTATCTATTTTTTTATAAATCCTAACTATTCACTATATCTTCATTATAGTATGGAGGGGAGACGAATGTGTAGAAGAAGGGGTATATTGATAAAGATTCATTTTTTCCAAAATCAAAAGAGCGATCGGGTTGCAAAAATAAAGGATTTCTAACCATTATCAATTGGATTAAAAAAGGGAGGATCCGTTGATTAGCCTATCTGTATCCGAGGTGTCTAGTCTTTTATTACTATATACCTTGTTTTGACTGTATCGCACTATGTATCATTTGTGAACCCAAGAAATCCTTTGCCTTTGTTTCAAATCGAATTTCAAATGAAGGAATTAGAAGCATATTCCAAAATAGATAGATCTCGGCAACAAGACTTCCTATATCCACTTCTATTTCAGGAGTATATTTATGCACTTGCTCATGATCATGGTTTAAATGGATCAATTCTTTATGAATCCGTGAAAAATGTAGGTTATGATAATAAATCCAGTTCACTGCTTGTGAAACGTTTAATTACTCAAATGTATCAACAGAAACATTTTCCTTTTTTGAGTTCGACAAATGTTTCTAAACAAAAAAATTTTGTTGCGCACAACCCAAATGTTTATTATCAAATGATATCCGAGGGGCTTGCAGTCATAGTAGAAATTCCATTTTCACTACGATTAGTATCTTTTCTAGAAGGAAAGGATAGAAAATCTCAAAATTTACGATCAATTCATTCAATATTTCCTTTTTTAGAGGATAAATTATCACATTTAACTCATGTGTCAGATATACTAATACCCTACCCTGTCCATCTGGAAATCTTGGTTCGAATCCTACGCTCTTGGATACAAGATGTCCCCTCTTTGCATTTATTGCGATTCTTTCTCCATGAGTATCGTAATTGCTATAGTCTTATTACTAAAAAAAAAGAAATTTCCTTTTTTTCAAAGGGGAATCAACGCTTTTTCTTCTTCCTATATAATTCTCATGTATATGAATGCGAATCCATATTCTTTTTTCTCCGTAAACAATCTTTTCGTTTACGATCAACATCTTTTAGAATCCTTCTTGAGCGAATAAATTTCTATGGAAAAATGGAGCATCCTGTAGTAGTGTTTAGTAATTATTTTCAGACCTTCCTATGGTTCTTCAAGGATCCTTTTATGCATTATGTCAGATATCAAGGAAAATCCATTCTGGCTTCAAAGGGAAGTCCTCTTTTGATGAAAAAATGGAAATGTAATCTTGTAAATTTATGGCAATGTCATTTTTTCTTGTGGTCTCAACCAGATAGAATTAAGATAAATAAATTATCCAATCATTCCCTCGAGCTTTTGAGCTATCTTGCAAGTCTACGACTTAACCCCTCGGTGGTAAGGAGTCAAATGATAGAAAGTACATTTATAATGGATATTTGTATTAAGAAGTTTGATACCAAAGTCCCAATTCTTTCTTTGGTTGGGTCGTTGGCTAAAACGAAATTTTGTAACGTTTCAGGGCATCCCATTAGTAAGCCGGCTTGGGCAGATTTATCAGATTCTGATATTCTCGATAGATTTGGGCGTATATGCAGAAATCTTTCTCGTTATTACAGCGGATCTTCAAAAAAAAAGAGTTTGTATCAAATAAAGTATATACTTCGACTTTCGTGCGCTAGAACTTTGGCTCGTAAACACAAAAGTACTGTACGTGCTTTTTTGAAAAGATTAGGTTCGGAATTGTTGGAAGAATTCTTTACGGAGGAAGAACAAGTTCTCCCTTTGATCTTCCGAAGAGCTTCTTCTTCCCGGAAGTTCTATAGAGAAAAGATTT
>JAJJMC010023356.1:32500-36560 GCA_023531435.1 Papaver californicum
CTTAGTGAAACACTGGATTTGTTATCTCATGTCTGCTTTTCGTGAAAAAAGACCAATTGAAGTGGAGGGTTTCTTCAAACAACAAGGAGCTGAGTCAACTATTCAATCAAATGAGATTGAACATGTTTCCCATCTCTTCTCGAGAAACAAGTGGGGTATTTCTTTGCAAAATTGTGCTCAATTTCATATGTGGCAATTCCGCCAAGATATCTTCGTTAGTTGGGGGAAGAATCTGCACGAGTCGGATTTTTTGAGGAACGTATCGAGAGAGAGTTGGATTTGGTTAGACAATGTGTGGTTGGTAAGCAAGGATCGGTTTTTTAGCAAGGTACGGAATGTATCGTCAAATATTCAATATGATTCCACAAGATCTATTTTCGTTCAAGTAACGAATTCTAGCCAATTGAAAGGATCTTCTGATCAATCCAGAGACCCTTTCGATTCGATTAGTAATGAGGATTCGGAATATCACACATTGATCAATCAAAGAGAGATTCAACAACTAAAAGAAAGATCGATTCTTTGGGATCCTTCCTTTCTTCAAACGGAACGAACAGAGAGAAAATCAGACCGATTCCCGAAATGCCTTTCTGGATATTCCTCAATGTCCCGGCTATTCACGGAACGTGAGAAGCAGATGAATAATCATCTGCTTCCGGAAGAAATCGAAGCAATTCTTGGGAATTCTACAAAATCAATTCGTTCCTTTTTCTCTGACAGATGGTCAGAACTTCATCTGGGTTCGAATCCTACTGAGAGGTCCACTAGAGATCATAAATTGTTGAAGAAAGAACAAGATGTTTCTTTTGTCCCTTCCAGACGATCGGAAAATAAAGAAATGGTTGATATATTCAAGATAATTACGTATTTACAAAATACCGTCTCAATTCATCCTATTTCATCAGATCCGGGATGTGATATGGTTCCGAAGGATGAACCGGATATGGCCAGTTCCAATAAGATTTCATTCTTGAACCAAAATCCATTTTTTTCTTTCTTTCATCTATTCCATGACCGAAACAGGGGGGGGTACACGTTACACCGCGATTTTGAATCAGAAGAGAGATTTCAAGAAATGGCAGATCTATTCACTCTATCAATAACCGAGCCGGATCTGGTGTATCATAAGGGATTTTCCTTTTCTATTGATTCCTACGGGTTGGATAAAAAAAAATTATTGAATGAGGTATTCAACTCCAGGGATGAATCGAAAAAGAAATCTTTCTTGGTTCTACCTCCTATTTTTTATGAAGAGAATGAATCTTTTTATCGAAGGATCAGAAAAAAATCGGTCCGGATCTCCTGCGGGAATGACTTGGAAGATCCAAAACCAAAAAGAGTGGTATTTGCTAGCAACAACATAATGGAGGCAGTCAATCAATATAGATTGATCCGAAATCTGATTCAAATCCAATATAGCACCTATGGGTACATAAGAAATGTATCGAATCGATTCTTTTATGGAATTCAAAGGGATCAAATAGGAAATGATACTCTGAATCATAGAACTATAATGAAATATACGATCAACCAACATTTATCGAATTTGAAAAAGAGTCAGAAGAAATGGTTCGATCCTCTTATTTCTCGAACCGAGAGATCCATGAATCGGGATCCTAATGCATATAGATACAAATGGCCCAACGGGAGCAATAATTTCCAGGAACATTTGGAACATTTCGTTTCTGAGCAGAAGAGCCGTTTTCAAGTAGTGTTCGGTCGATTACGTATTAATCAATATTCGATTGATTGGTCCGAGGTTATCGACAAACAAGATTTGTCCAAGTCACTTCTCTTTTTGTCCAAGTCACTTCTCTTTTTGTCTAAGTCACTTCCTTTTTTCTTTGTGAGTATCGGGAATATCCCCATTCATAGGTCCGAGATCCACATCTATGAATTGAAAGGGCCGAATGATCAACTCTGCAATCAGTTGTTAGAATCAATAGGTGTTCAAATCGTTCATTTGAATAAATTGAAACCCTTCTTATTGGATAATCGTGATACTTCCCAAAAATCGAAATTCTTGATCAATGGAGGAACAATATCACCGTTTTTATTCAATAAGATACCAAAGTGGATGATTGACTCATTTCATACTAGAAATAATCGCAGGAAAGACTTTGATAACACCGATTCCTATTTCTCAATGATATCCCACGATCGAGACAATTGGCTGAATCCCGTGAAACCATTTCATAGAAGTTCATTGATCTCTTCTTTTTATAAAGCAAATCGACTTCGATTCTTGAATAATCCACATCACTTCTGGTTCGATTGTAACAAAAGATTCCCTTTTTATGTGGAAAAGGCCCGTATCAATAATTATGATCTTACGTATGGACAATTCCTCAATATCTTGTTCATTCGCAACAACATTTTTTCTTTGTGCGTCGGTCCAAAAAAACATGTTTTTTTGGAGAGAGATACTATTTCATCAATCGAGTCACAGGTATCTAACATATTCATACCTAACGATTTTCCACAAAGTGGTGACGAAAGGTATAACTTGTACAAATCTTTCCATTTTCCAATTCGATCCGATCCATTCGTTCGTAGAGCTATTTACTCGATCCCAGACATTTCTGGAACACCTCTAACAGAGGGACAAATAGTCAATTTTGAAAGAACTTATTGTCAACCTCTTTCAGATATGAATCTCTCTGATTCAGAAGGGAAGAACTTGCATCAGTATCTCAATTTCAATTCAAACATGGGTTTGATTCACACTCCATGTTCTGAGAAATATTTACCATCCGAAAAGAGGAAAAAACAGAGTCTTTGTCTAAAGAAATGCGTTGAGAAATGGCAGATGTATAGAACCCTTCAACGAGATAGTGCTTTTTCAAATCTCTCAAAATGGAATCTGTTACAAACATATATGCCATGGTTCCTTACTTCGGCAGGGTGCAAATATCTAAATTTCACCCTTTTAGATACTTTTTCAGACCTATTGCCGATACTAAGTAGCAGTCAAAAATTTGTATCCGTTTTTCATGATATTATGCATGGATCAGATACATCATGGCCAATTCCTCAGAAAAAATTGTGGGCGATTCTTCCACAATGGAATCCGATAAGTGAGATTTCGAGTAAGTGTTTACATAATCTTCTTCTGTCCGAAGAAATGATTCATCGAAATAATGAGTCACCCGTTCCATTGATATGGATACATCTGAGATCACCAAATGCTCGGGAGTTCCTCTATTCAATCCTTTTCCTTCTTCTTGTTGCTGGATATCTCGTTCGTACACATCTTCTCTTTGTTTCCCGGGCCTCTAGTGAGTTACAGACAGAGTTCGAAAAGATCAAATCTTTGATGATTCCATCATACATGATTGAGTTGCGAAAACTTCTGGATAGGTATCCTACATCTGAACTGAACTCTTTCTGGTTAAAGAATCTCTTTCTAGTTGCTCTGGAACAATTAGGAGATTCTCTAGAAGAAATACGGGGTTCTGCTTCTGGTGGCAACATGCTATTGGGTGGTGGTCCCACTTATGGGGTCAAATCAATACGTTCTAAGAAGAAATATTTGAATATCAATCTCATCGATATCATAAGTATCATACCAAATCCCATCAATCGAATCACTTTTTCGAGAAATACGAGATATCTAAGTCGTACAAGTAAAGAGATCTATTCATTGATAAGAAAAAGAAAAAACGTGAACGTTGATTGGATTGATGATAAAATAGAATCCTGGGTCGCGAACAGTGATTCGATTGATGATGAAGAAAGAGAATTCTTGGTTCAGTTCTCCACCTTAACGACAAAAAAAAGGATTGATCAAATTCTATTGAGTCTGACTCATAGTGATCATTTATCAAAGAATGACTCTGGTTATCAAATGGTTGAACAACCGGGATCAATTTACTTACGATACTTAGTTGACATTCATAAAAAAGATCTAATGAATTATGAGTTCAATAGATCCTGTTTAGCAGAAAGACGGATATTCCTTGCTCATTATCAGACAATCACTTATTCACAAACCTCGTGTGGGGCTAATAGTTTTCATTTCCCATCTCATGGAAAACCCTTTTCGCTCCGCTTAGCCCTA
>JAJJMC010023367.1:0-11628 GCA_023531435.1 Papaver californicum
AATAATTACTCTATGATCGAGAAAGTAAATTGTAATAATTACTCTATTATTTTAATGATCGAGATTACAGAAGTCTTTGAAGATAAGGAAACACGTGTCGGACATATAAAGCATCGAATCAGGAAGTAATTAAGAGTGATCTGTCATCTATATGATCGCACCAAGTAAAAGACAAAATACAAGAACGATAGATACATCGAGACAAGATGGATCGACCCAAAGAAGAATTGATCCAGAAACGATGACCCGGCTATAGAAAATGACACGTTGCATAAAGAGCGACCCAGAAAAATAGATCTATAAATAGAAGAGATCAAACAACAAAGAGGAGGACGGAGAAAAAGAGAGAGGAGGAGAGAAAGAGAGAGAAAATATTTTTAGGTATGAATCTATGGAATATAGTAGTATTATGTAAGGATTTCTGTATTTAAATTGAAAAGTGTAAGGATTATAAACCCAAAAATTGCAAAACCTGGGTGATGAATGGTATTGTTCATAAATGATTTTATGAAATGAATAAAAGGATTTTTCTTTATTACTCGATCTTAGTTATGTAAATTGTATCCAAGAATTTGATTGGTTGTTTAGTCGAAAGGATTTTTTGGCATAAACAATTTGGCGCTAGAAACAGGGATTGAAAAAAGGATTTATCCTACCTGATAAATGAAAAAGAAATTTAATGAAAAAACTAAATCATCCAGGAAAGAAAAATTTTTGGTAAGAAAAGATGGGAAAATTTAATTTTGCAAGATGTGAAAAGTAAGGGTAAAGCTTATTTACATAAGTATATTTTATTAACATGAAAAATACCTTGTGAGGAATAAAATAGATAAAAATATGAAACAAAAATTTTATGAAGAAGGAAAAGCTGGACTTGTGATAGGGAAAGTTTACAGTTAAAATAATAATTAGAATCTCTTATGATTTAATAGATAAGAGTTCATTTGACTAATTTTCTAAGAAAATATTTTTAGATATCGAGGAAGGAAAGCAATCGAGGGGGCAAAAGACACTAAAGGAACAACAGATTCTAGAAATATGACTCAAGACGCAAATTCTGGGAACCAAAATAGTAATGAAGGCTTGGAAAATAGACAAGAGGAAGGGAGTGACTCAGGACAACAACAAAGTAATGAGGGAAATCATACCCCAAGTCAAGAATTAATGTCAAATACAGTGGTTCAGAATTTCTCTTCAGATCATGAGAGTTCTCAAAGAAAGACATGACAAATACAGGACCTATTAAAAGAAATAAAGGAAATAAGAAAGGAACAAAGAGCAAGCGACCATCGAATTGAGTTACTAGCAACCGAAAATCAAGTTTTAAAAGATGTAATTCAGCGAGAGAAAAGACCAACTGTGACCAGAATACGAAATCAAGAGGCAATGTCGAATAGACAAATAACAAGAAATGAACAACGTAATCCAGATCAAAGAATAATGTTAGTAGGATCAACATCTCGAGTAAGAAGACAACAGGAGAATGAATTTCAACGAACCCAATGGGAAACATGTTTGGAAGCGATGGAACAAATGAAGGAGGAAATTAAAGGATTAAAAAATAAAGAGAGGGGAAGGATAGAAGAGGTATTGAAAGAAGCAAAGCGAACACCGTTAGCGCAACATTTAACGCGCGTATCGTTACCAAGAGAATATAATATTCCAGTGTTCGAATGTTACGATGGTACCAAGGATCTAACATCGCACTTAAAGTATTATAACCGAGTGATGTCACGATGGGACGATCATGAAGCGATCATGTGCAGATGTTTTCCGTCAAGTTTAACAGGAACAGCGTTATTGTGGTACGACAGATTACCGGAAAATTCTATCAATAATTATGCACAATTGGTCAGGAAATTTTTAGAGGCATACATGTATAACAGACCAATTGATTCAGGGGAGGACAGACTTTATTCTTTAATGTCATGGCCAGAAGAATCGATCCGATCATATACGACTAGATGGCATTCAATATGTCAAGCAGTAGGTGAATTAGACCCAATGACAGCTATAAACCATTATAAATAGGGGATTGTAGATCGGAAGAGTCAGCTCTTTGTTGAAATCCATCGAAATAATCCAAAAACTGAAGGCAAATTGAGAGAAATAATAGAAACATGTGCAAGACTCCAAGATATACAGGAGCAAGGATCGAGAATTAATTCTGAAAATCAAGGAAATACAAGGAGAACAAATTCAGTTGAAGAACTACGAGAACAGAAAAGGAAATGTCTTCCAAAAGTTGAATCAAAAGAATCAAAACATCCTCGACAAGGGAATGGAAAAAACTTTGCTCAACAATTTCGAGAAAGAACTTTTACCAAGCTTAATGTTTCATATTTCAGGTTATTTAACATCTTGAAGAATCGACCAGACTTTCAATGGCCAATAACAAAGGGAAATCAACCGGAATTTACGCAACATTCAAAAGACTATTGTGAGTACCACAGTTATAAAGGGCATGCAACAAACAATTGTAGAAATTTCATAGCATTGGTACAAAGAATGGTTGATGCTGGAGAATTGAAGGAATTTATTCAAAAAATTGAACCAACAAAGAAAGATGATGAAGGCAAAGCAATACATATTCCATATAACAAACAAACTATTAATATGATCTCATGTGTGGAAAAGTGTGATACAGATTTGAATGTAGCAATCAACAAGAAATTGTGCAAGAGAATTCGGAACCATGAGGCCTTTAGAGTTCAAGGAAGGCAAGTAGAATTATGGGAAGATTGGATGGCACATCCATTAATATTTTCTGCACAAGAAGTAAACCAAGAAATTGAAATGCATAATGACCCTCTTGTGTTAACATTATTGATATCTGGTTGGAATGTCAAGAAAATACTCTTGGATGGGGGCAGTTCATTAAATGTGATGTTCTACAATACATTTTGTAAAATGGGTTTCAAAGAAGATCAACTCATCACTTCACGATTCGTCATTTATGGATTTAATGGAATATCTTCTAAACCAAAAGGGGACATTGATCTTAAAGTTTCAGCCGGACCGATCAACATTCTGACAAGATTTAGCGTTGTGGATGCACCTTCCCCGTACAATGCTATAATTGGAAGACGATGGGTTCATCAATTAAAGGGTGTAATATCAACTTATCATCAATATTTACGATTTCCAACACCACGAGGAGAGATGGAGATAAAGGGTGATCAAGAAGATGCTAAGCTTTGTATAATGGCAGAAACCAGAATAAATGAGGAACGGGAGCATTTACAATATAAAAAGAAAAAAGAACAAAGAATTAAAGCAAAAGAAGAAGAAATAAACCAATACTTAGAAAAAAATGCAAAAAATAAAACAGAAAGTGAAAAAGGAGAGAGTAGCAAAAATCGAGAAAATATGGAAGACCAGCAACAAAAAGGGACGATGTAGCAATTAAAGGGAACCCCAACTCCAATTGGGATTCCAAAACCAGTCTTCACCCCAGTAGAGGAAACAAAAGTCATAAATATTGGCACTGCAGAATACCCCAAGCAAGTGCGAATTGGGACATTAATAAAAACAGATTTGGAACAACAGATAGTTAAATTGCTTTGTGAATATATAGATGTGTTCGCTTGGAAAATGGAAGACATGCCGGGGATTGACCCCAACATCGTCCAGCATGAGTTAAAAATACATCCTGATGCAATTCCTTTTCGCCAACGGATATGAAAGGTCGCACCAGAATATCATGAACCAGTGGAAAAAGAATTAACAAAGCTTTTAGGTGCAGGGTTCATTCGATAAGTACGATACCCCACATGGATTTCTAATATGGTAATTGTCCCGAAAAAGAACGGTGGAGTAAGAATTTGTATAGATTTTACCAATCTAAATAAAGCATGTCCAAAAGATAGTTATCCACTCCCAAACATTGATCAGTTAGTAGATGCTATTGAAGGACATGAGATGTTATCATTTATGGATGGACAATCTGGGTATAACCAGATAGCATTAGCAGAAGCAGATCAGGAACACACATCGTTCTTTACTCCGCGAGGATTGTATTGTTACACTAGAATGCCATTCGGACTACGGAATGCAGGAGCAACATATCAACGCCTTGTGGATGCAATATTCAAATCATGGATCGGAAAAAATTTGGAAGTTTATGTGGATGACATGTTAGTAAAAAGTAAGTTATCTGGTGATCATTTACGGAACCTGGCTGAAATCTTTGGTACACTACGGAAGTATAAGATGAAAATAAATCCAGAGAAGTGTATTTTTGGTGTTACATCAGGGCGATTTTTGGGATATCTGGTTACAAAAGATGGAATTCAAGTTGATCCAGCAAAAATACAAGCAATAACAGATATGCCATCACCAAACAGTATAAAAAGTGTACAGAAGTTAAATGGGTGTTTGGCTGCATTGAGTAGATTTATTGCAAGATCATCAGAACGATGTAAACCCTTTTTTGATGTACTTAAGAAGAAAAATAAATTTGAATGGAACGATCGTTGTGAGCAAGCATTTCAAAGTATAAAATTACATCTTGCCACATTGCCAGCTTTACAAAAACCAGAACCAGAAGAAATGTTAACTTTGTACATAGCGGCAACAGAAAATGCAATTAGTGGAGTAATGGTGCGAACGAATGATAAGATTGAGAAACCAATATATTACATCAGTAAGACTCTGAATTCAGCAGAAAGAAATTATACCAAGATTGAACAATTAATTTTGTCAGTAGTATTTGCTACTCAGAAGTTACGCACTTATTTTCTTACTCATTATGTTCGTATATTAACCAAAGCACCATTGGAATCAGTTTTAAAGAATACAGGGAAAGTAGGAAGAATAGCAAAATGGAACGCTCAGCTAGAACAATACAACATTGTTTATGAGATACAAACTGCACAGAAATCCCAAATTCTAGCTGATTTTTTGGCAGATTTTCCAATCGAGGAAGAGTATGAAATTCAAGGACTTCCGGGGTGTGAAGAAGAAGAACCAGTAGATATTCTAGATTCAAATAGTTCACAACGATGGGAGGTTTTTGTTGATGGGTCGCGAAATAAAGAAGGAGCAGGAATAGGTATCGTGATTACAGCACCAAAGGGAGAACGTATGGTACACTCATTTCGACTTGAGTTCGAAGAGCATACAAATAACATAGTAGAATATGAAGCAGTGGTTCATGCTCTCAAACTCATTATTGAACTAGGAATAAGTGATGTAAGACTCACAAGTGACTCGCAGCTGGTGATTAGACAGATCGAGTTAAAATATCAAACGGTCGATGAGGACTTGGAACGATACAAAAATCTTGTACAAAGTTTAACAGTTTGTATTCCAAATATTATTTTTCGACATATGTCTCGTGAAAAGAATCGACATGCAGATGCACTGGCGTATATCTCATCCATGATAAATGACCCAAATACTAAAGCGCTAAAAATTGGGAGAATATACGAGCCATCCATAAGAGCGCAAGTATTAAATAACATAGAGGAAGATGGTATCGATGACTCAGCCATACAAAGTGCCACATCTACATCGCAACAAGAAAATGATCAACCCAGTGAGCCATATTGGAGAGCCCCGATACATCAATATTTACAAAATAAAGTATTACCAACAGATTCTAAAGAAGCAAGGAAAATTCAACTTAAGTCAAACAGTTACCAACTTAGAGATGGAATTCTTTATCGACATTCTTTTCTTGGACCATTATTTCGATGTTTATCACAAAAAGAAGGATTACAAATTCTCAAAGAAATACATTATGGAGATGCAGGAAACCATATTGGAAGACGATCGCTAGCGTTAAAAGCTAAAATGCAGGGTTATTATTGGATTTCCATGTTGAAAGATTCGGAAGAAATGGTTCGAAGGTGCGAAGAATGTCAACGATTTGGTAAGAAAATCAAAGCACCAGCTACGGAATTAAATTCAATACTTAGTCCATGGCCATTTGCAAAATGGGGAGTTGATATAGTCGGACCATTAGCTGAAGGCACAAAGAAAAGAAAATACTTAATTGTGGCCACTAATTATTTCACCAAGTGGGTAGAAGCAAAAGCATTAGCACGAATCAGAGACACTGATGTTTTTACATTTCTATTTGAGAATATCATTTGTAGGTTTGGGATTCCAGCAGCGATAGTCTCTGATAATGGAAAACAATTCCAAGGGAAGAATATCGATATGTTATTTGAAACATATAATATTCAAAAACATAAGTCTACACCTTTTTACCCACAAAGCAACGGGCAAGCAGAATCCACGAATAAAACAATCGCAACAAATCTGAAGAAAACATTGGATGGATATTATAATAAGTGGTGCGAACAATTACATAACACGTTATGGGCATATAGAACCACAAGAAAAACTTCAACTGGAGAATCACCTTATCTTCTTACTTATGGAACAGAAGCTGTAATACCAACAGAGGTTATTTTGCCTACAACCAGAACAGAAGCATGGGAGAAAAACCTTAATTCAGATCTTATGTTACAAAAATTGGATGACTTGGAAGAAAAAAGAGAGGTGACACTCCAAAAGATGGAAAATTATCAAAGGGGATTAGCTCGAGAATACCATAAGCGTGTAAAATCCCGAAATTTTGTCCAAGGCCAATATGTTCTCCGACAAATAACAGAATACCGAAGGGACAAGAGTGCAGGAAAATTCGCACCAACATGGGATGGTCCATACGTGATTCAAGCGTCAGCAGGCCAAGGATCGTACTATCTTCAGAATTTGCAAGGAGAAATTTTACAGCACCCGTGGAATGCACAATATTTAAAGCTTTACTATCCGTAAATAACAATGCAATGTTAACACAAAAAGCAGGTACATAGACAATTAATTCAGTAATTTCTTTTATAATTTAATCACTCCAGGAACATCGTACCTTGGAGAATATTATAATTCCATTAATCCCGGAATACCATATACTTTGAATCCAGGAACATCATATCTTGGAAATTGTTATGATTATTAATATAATTAAAATTCCATTAATCCCGGAATTTCATATACTTTGAGCCCTCAAAATTATTCCAGGAACATCATATTCTGGATATCGTTGCGATTGACGACATAATCAAAGTCAAAAGGTAAACATCCTTATAGAGTTTCGCTAACAATGAAATTCTTAATCAAGAAGGAGTTCCTAATTATTGGTTTATCAATTTTCAAAGTACAGTTCGGGACCAACCCTGTATCTTACCCCTGGCCCGGGTTTGTTTCGTATGTGTGGGATCTCGAACAACATGATTTGAGGTAAAATATGGTACTCGGAAAATTATATGATAGCCAAAAGAATTACTTAATCACATTTTCTTGTGCAGGAAACAACATTAAAGGCATATCAAAAGGATGCAAAAGAAAATCAATGAAAGATAAACAAAGTACAAGATAGTGGAGTTAACAGTAAATGAAATTACAAAGGACATAATCAGATATCGGGAAGACCGGATCGAGATGGTGGAGGAGGAACTGCAGGCACAGAAGCGCGCTTACTAAGCACTGAAGGATCGGATTGTGCACGATCTAAAGCAGTATTGAAGGACATTGCAATTTTCGCTTTAGCATCCTGCCTGACCCATTGAACGAAATCACGCCCAAAGTTGATTTCTTTGTGAAGCTCTTCGATCTTTTGCTGATTTGCTTCTATTTGAGCACTAAGACGCGATCTTTGATTTTTCTCTTCATTTAGTTCTGCAACTAATGAGTCAATCTCTTGTTCACGAGCATTAATTTTAGAAAGTTCAGTAGATAGTCGAGCATGTAAACTCTCAATTTTTAGGGCGCTAAGCGTCACATTATGCTCAGAAGTCTTTAACTCTTGTGCGATGTTCTTCACTGAATCTTTCGCTGTATTAAGCTCAGTTTCTACTTGTATTGCTCGATCCTTAGCTTCATTAAATTTTTTCTCCAATTCTGAAAATACAGGAAAATATTAGACAAATTTTATGATGTCAAGAACTATAAAATTAGGTAAACCAAAAATGTACCTCTGACAACAGATTTAAACTCTAATTCTTTTTGAGTTAGCAATTTTACAACTTCTCGATATTTTGATTCTGCTTTATTACGCCTCCAAGTGGTTAAATCAAAACTATCGTTCAATTGAGTCAGTTTTTCTCTAACCACATTCATCTCTTTGAAGATTTCCCTTGCATGATTATTCAATTGTACCATTCTACGATCGAACCTAAATAGGGTCTCCATATTTTCCACTGAACCTAGTATAAAATTTAAATGTTTCATATAAATCAAGTAAATAAAATAGTAATTGAAAAGGAATGAAAAATAAACCTTGATTTTGATTCTGAAGATCTTGATTATGAACTTCAATAGTTTGGAGACGTTCCTGTTGTTGTTGATATTGATCATTATGTTGATGATGAAGTTGTTGAAGTTGTTGAAGTTGTTGTTGAAGAAAATTATTTTGCTGTTGCAATTCATCATTCGCTTGTTGTAAGGAAGCATTCTTTTCCCCCATCTCCCCTGATTCTTTCTTAAATATTAATCCCATCATGGTAGCTCGAGCCTTATAAAATTTATAACCGCTAAATAGACAGTCATTACCATATTGAAGTTGGGCTAAAGCTTGTTGTGGAAGTGAATATAGCGAACTATCGGAAACATTCAAAATTTCATTAAAGGTAGGAGGAGGCTTCACAGGAGATATCTGATCGAGAATCTCACTCTTAGACCATGCATCCAGAGTTTCATCCAAAGGAATCGCACTAAGTGAATTCCGGAATCGAGACATGAAGCCAGAATCAGATTTGATACTCTCAGGATCTGCTGAAACATTCCAAAGTCCCTGAGAAAGAAACCATTTGTAGGCTTCTTCTTCATCACCAACTAAATTAAAACCTTCACGGGAGATTTGATCGGAAACAGACTTCAGAGTAGAAGGGTCGACACTTGGAATTGTAGTATCGACCTCAACAGCAACAGAAGTAGATCGAACCAAATCATCGGAAGGCGCGATCGATTCTAGAATTACTCCAGTAGTCCCTTCGACTTCAGAAGGGATCGAAACACCAGGAACGATCATATTAGAAGGAGGAGAGGTTTCTTTTTCAGTATGATCAATAACATTCATTTCTTCAACAACAGGGGTGTTGGCTCCAACATTCATATTCTCCACGTCACCAATCGGATTTATTTCAGCATTATCTTTTTCTGACGAAATCTCTTTTTCAACATGAGTTACTTCATTCGCTACATCAACAATATCTTCATCAATAACAATATCATCTCCCTCTTCTTGAGGAAGACCAGAAAAAGTTTCCAATGCACCATTATCAGGTACAGGGGAATCAAGCACGAAATCAAAAGGTAGTGGAGAAACGATGTTATAAAAATTGGATGAAATACCAGAAGGAGGTGCAACAGTAGGATCGGATCGTTCCGATACCACAATTTCTGCTGGCATCGAGGAAACTGGAATAACATCGATAGGATCAGACTGATCCAATGGAAGAGCAACAATCGAGCTTCCTTCTCCCTTATTCAAACTTGAAGCCGTCTCTCCTACAACCTCAGTTGAGAGTTCAAGAGTTCTGGGCTTTTTCTGCTTCTTCTCTGCTGTGAGAATTAATTTTCGTTTTCCTTTACCCTCAACTGCGGGTTCGATCGTTTGTTCATTCTCGACGATCTGTCTATTCTCGACGATTTTAATACCGCGATCAGGTGGAGGAAGGGGGATTCCGATGTCCAAAGAAGGATCGACCTGGAATTAAAAAAAAAATAAAAACATTTAAAGAAGACATTAAATATCGATACACTATATCTAAAAAGAATGATATCAATTAAGAATTTCGAACCTTGAAGTCAAATTTATAATCATCAAAGTTCAATTTCCAGGGGCAATAGTTCGGGAAACAATTGCGAAGATGCTGAATTTCACTAGTAGGAATGTCACCGTATACCCAAGGTCCCTCGATCAGAATAGGGGTGCGATACCATTTATAATCATGTTCTCGACGAATTCTCTCGTTCGAAGGAAAGTCAGCATTGGTATATGGAGCTACCTTGATTCTGGGGTCATCAACTTCTCGAAGTAGAGGAAACCCTTGGGAGCATTTGCGAACAGGACTCACACTCCATTTAACATAATTTTTAACAGTAATACCATCACCATAAGTATTCTGGAAATTCTCAGGCGTATAATGAACACGTTCTGAAAGATCGGGAACATAACAGGTAAGACGGGTACGACCCTCACTGCGAAGGGTGCATTCATCGAGAATTCGCCACCAATTGCCATTATACTGTGTGATAGATCGAAGTTGAGTATGTGGAGCCCTGCTGCGAGTAGCAAGAACTCTGAACTGGAAAGGGTTGTTCTTTTCATACAGAGGGAGATGAAGACCAGCTTCCAAGGCACCAACAGAAATTAATAATCTATGATGGCTATATTGAAATTTTCTCATCAAATCGAAGGTCATCATATCGGAAGCACAATCAACAAAAGAAACCTTAAATCCTTGAAGATTATGTCTTCTTTTAAATTCTTCAATATCCATAGATCGATAGCTATAAGATGACATTGATCGCTTACTCTTGGGGGAAACATTAGGGACATCGGGAGAAGAATCCCGTACGGTACGAGGTACAGCAGGAGAAGGAGTAGCAAGAGATAAATCTCGACGAGAAACAACATATCGAGATGAAGAAGACCTACTTGATCTCCTGTTTTCACCTTGATTGCTGGCAGCATCAGATTTTCTTGGAGACATATTGAAGATCTGAGCAAAAAGAAACAAAAGAAAGAAAAAATTAATATATGAAGAAATTACCTAGCAATAATTACAGTGTAAAAAAGTGCCTTTTCATTCATACATAACCTGAGAATCACAATCTTTTTACTACACCGATAAACCCTCAGCCATGAAAAGAAAATTTTGAATCAAGAAAAATAAAATTACTTACATGAAGAAAAGAAGTTAACAATGGTCAAATTGAAGTAGAGAAGAAACCAATTAACGAGAACAGAGCTCCTGAGTAGTGGGAAGATTTGAAAAGTTTAAGGAAGACAAAGTGCAATAACTAAAAAAGAAAAAAGAGACAGCAGAAAGTTACAGGATATTTAAAGAAGAAGAATAGTAACCGCCACAAGATAGGAGAACAAAATAATCGGAAAAGATTTGATTTCATTGGAAAAAGTGTAATTGACATAATCATGTTAATGCCAGCGGAAAACTCGGATAACGTGCAGAAAAGAAACTGAAAAGTTAAAAACGACAAGTCCTTCTCTATTTTTCAAAATCTCGGATCGACCGTTGGATGATTTTGTAAAAAAAGAGAAGAAGGGGGCAAATTGTTAGTAAATTAAAGAAGCATGACACGTGGAAGAAGATCAAGTTAAGAAGCAACCAGATTAAAAAAGACGAGAAACACAGGATCACTATTAAAGATATCAAATTTCAAAAAGACACGAGACGTTTCCTGACATCTGAGCGATGAATTGCATGAATGACACATAAGATCGAGAAAGCTGAACAGCATCGAATAAAACAAACAGCATTAAATGATAGCTGATCGGGAAAGTAAAAAGTTATCATTACTATATTATTTTATGATCGAGAAAGTAAAATGTAATAATTACTCTATGATCGAGAAAGTAAATTGTAATAATTACTC
>JAJJMC010023370.1:0-11124 GCA_023531435.1 Papaver californicum
TACGGTTGGGTTTTGGCTAAAAACCCAACCGTAAACCTTTTTTTTTTTACTTGATTTTTCCTTTGCTTGGTTTCCAACTTGAAATATTTGTAAATAAAACATAAGCTAGACAATTTAGAGATAAAAGTTTTTCCATACATTCTAATTAAAGTTCTAATACACCCACAAAAGAAAAAGGTTCTTAGTTTGACGCAATTGTTATAATAAACATAGAGTTAGAAAGAAGGAGGAGGGGTAGGTCGATGAGTTTTACGAGCTCTTTTTTTTACTCGTGCTACCACGAGTACGAGCACCAACATGACCGTCACGCTACGAGCACCAGCACGACCGCCACGAGTACGAGCACCACGTTGCACATCCTCGGCTTCATCATGTGTCTCTTCATCACTAGGTTGCGGCTCTCTTCGACTAGTAGGCGCATCTCTTGTACCGGATCTACTGTTTTTTAAATTTCGAACCGTCTCATCTTCATCTGCATCATGAAGCTGCCTAATTTTGGCTTGAAGGTTCTTCAGTTGGTCAGACGTCCTCATATCAAGTCTGCTTAGGCATGGAGTGATAGATTCTGCCAATGCACGTGCTTTCTTTTTCACCTTATTTTTCTATTCACATATGAAAATAAAAGTTGGTTGAGTCTTTAGTAATAAATCTTACAAACATTAATAACAGAAGTAATTTACGTACCAAATTAAAATATGTTTTCTTCCAAAAACCATCCTTTGTGTTGTTTCCTTCACCCCTTTGAAGTATTCTCACAGTTTCTGGATCAATGTTGATGATATTTGGATGACCAAAATGGTGATACCAATTCAAGTAATCTTCTTCAACCTCTTTTGTTCCAAACCTCAACCGAAGGCGTTGGGTTTTAGTTGAGCATGATGCTTGGGCCTTCGATCATCGAGCCATTCACACACAATTTAAAGGCTTCATGTGTTACCTTGGATTGGACATATCCAGTTTGGCGGAGAGCTCGACGGGGGTTGCAAATCACGTACCCAAACGGATGGTACAAAGGCCCGTTGTAGCCTGCCACGTCGGACGATTGACGTAAATCTTCAACATGTCCATCATCATCTATGAAAATCTTCACATAGGGATCAAAAACAACATCTTCAACGGTGAAAACATCAATTACACTTCTCATCTTTGCTATCTGCACTTCTTTATGCTTTGCCTAGGTACCGGTGAAGATAAAATTCTTTCCCGTAGGTCTAGTACCATAACCGCTCGACTTCGTTTTAGGAGTCAGGCTGGGAAAGTGATCATAGACCCATTCCTATGAAGATAATAAATATTAATATAAATAATACGCTAAAAAATCTGAATTTGAACATTGAAATTCAAACAATAAATTACCTGGAGAAGACCATTATTCCCGACAATCTCAGTTCCCTTAACCCTCGAAGCTTTTATAAGGTTGGCAAGTAGGTAAGCCAGGGTGGAAATTCCCCATGGGTACTGATGCTTCTTCACGAGATTACCTGTCAACCACTGTAGAAAGTGAACGTTGACCATGTTTCTTGAGTTGTCAGCAAAGAAGATAGTGCCGAGCACATATAAAAGATACGCTCTGGATGTTCGCATAGCTCTGGTGTCATCTATGACGAACCCATCCTTTTCCAACTGTCGGATTCCTCCAAACTTATCCCTCAGTGAACGCAACAAGATCTTCTTGATCATACCTAGACCTTTCTTCGTTGCCATCCCCGGTTTATCTCCACAAGCCAAATGAAACTCTAACTCGGCTTCTGTTTTCTCCCATCCAAGTGTATCTTTGACAAGGACATAAAGATCACTCCATGACATGTTGTTGTTAAAATCCTCATACACAGATTTACCTTCAACATCCAATCCAAGAATTGACTGCACATCATCAGACGTTATTGTCATCTCGCCGAATGGGAGATAAAACGTATCGGTTAATAACGTTCTCTGAAGGCTGCGCAGGCGACACTGTCATACTCCAACATTGAATTGGTAATTCCGGGAGCTAACCCGATACCATTTACGAGAAGTTGGACGACCATACATTCTTCATCTAAGGGCCAATGTTGAGCTCTTTGACGAACCAATTTCTTGATCGCCTGTGTATGATCCTACAAAGAATCAACATTTTTTTTTTAACTTGAAAAAGTTAACAAACAAAAATTTAACAAAACAAGAGAAGTTTTTAGATTAATACCCTCGTCTCAGCAACTTTGGCATCCCATGAATGGGGATAACCAAATAATATTGCAGATCTGTCTAGGGCCTCATCCCAAGGTCTTCCATTCATCTTCTTAGGCCACAAGACGTCTTTGCATTTGGGGATATGCTTCCCTTTCGGTTCTGCCTGCTTCTTTGGTTTTTTTTTGTTTCAGTTGAGGTTCGGCAGAAGCAACAACAATTTCTTTACCTTTGCCTTGAGGGACATGTTGTTCTCTGTCCGTCTCTTCTTGCTCACATTGTTGCTCTTGTGGTGGTTCTCTAGTCACAAAAGCACCTCCACTAAACACAGGTAGATCTTCCAAGTCTTGGAAAACATTCCTCTTGTGCAAGTTGAGGAGAACTACCACCCCCTACCTCAAAAGTTGACTTATGACTCTTTCTCACGCCTCTATTAGCTACCCCTAAATGAACTCCGTGGCGAGGGGTTGGAGTGTGAGAAATATGTGTTAAATTATTACCCTATTCTTCTTATGTTTCCTACAACATACAAACAATATAAGTTAGATAATTTCCAAGCAATTCAACTCAAACAACTTCAATTTGAAAATTCAGAATATTTTAAGGTTGGGTTACACATATAGAACCCAACCGTAAATAAGAAACATCACCTACACAAGAGAATTTACGGTTGAGAATTGACACTCCAACCCAACCGTAAATAATCCTCAATAATTTTTTTTAACTACACATGATTATTTACGGTTGGGTTTTCCAATCGAACCTAACCGTAAATAATCCTCAACATATTTTTTCTGTAACCAGAAGTATTTACGGTTGGGGTCCAGTCAAAACCCAACCGTAAAATTCTCCTAACAAAAATAGTGCAATTTTTTTTATGGTTGGTTTCTGAATCGAACCCAATCGTAAAATTTCATCTTCATCTTCCTCTTTTTCTACGGTTGGGTTTCTAAAAAAATCTAACCATAAAATGTAGAACAAACCAGTTACGGTTGGGTTCGAATGGAACCCAACCATAAAATCTTAAGAACATTGTTTTACGGTTGGGTTTTCCAATCGAACCCAACCGTAAATCTTTCTGTAACCAATTTTTTTTTTGAGAAAAAGATCAATTAAACGTGCCAATCAATCACTTAGAAGTTCTAAAAATAACATGGGTTTTGTTCAATACTTAGATACACCATTGTTCGTTATTGTCACCACTGATTTGTTCTTCAATCTCTTGATTAGGTTGAAAAGAGGAATGTTGATTGGCATCACTACTACCTTGTACACCTTTAGCGTGATTCTTTAACCAGAATTTTTGAGTTTATCGACGAAGAATTTTTCGAATCGACGATTAGTCGACGAAGAATTTCGATGGAGAAGAAAAATAAAATTTAAATGGAGAAGGAAGGAGTTACGGTTGGGTTTATAGTTTGGGAATAAAAATGTTTTAAGTTTTGTTTTAATAGAGTAAATGGTAATATAGACATTTCTCATAGCCCATAGGCTACCCCTTAATGAAAATTTTGGTCACCCTAAATCAATTTGCAGCCCCTCTATAAATGTTGCAGCCGTTATGTCACCCTTCATAATTTAACAGTCGTGTTTATTTTCGTTATATAGACGTATTAAAATATTTTTTAGTAATATAAAATTTATAAATATTCGTGTAAAGCTTAATTTCTAAACCACAACGATGAATCAAGTCAAAAAACATATGAAAACAATTATATTTCAGAAGGTAAACAAGGAGATGTTGAACTCACCGCTCACTTCACGATGTCACCTCCTATTCAGGTTGTTGAGAATGCTCACAACAGGCCTTGTCCAGACATAAAATTTATAAATATCTGTCTCATAGTGTGAGAGCTATGTAATTTCTAAATTTTATTATGTTATTATCCATAAAGATATAATTGGAAAAAAGATCCAAAGATACCTTTATCTCCTTATTTTCTTAAAAATTATGTAAAATTAAAATAGTTCAACTTTTATAAAATTGGGGGAATATATAATTATGGACAACAATATTTTACATATATTTCTAAAATTCCAAGGGGCAAATGTAAATAACATCAAGCCCAAAATCAATGTAATAGATTAATCTAGAATATTCTTCAGATCTTGCCTTGGTTAAGCGCCAGCCTCAACTAGTTGGGACATACGCACGCATTATGGCGTTCTGCCGAACAGTTAGGGCTCAGTATCGTTCTCTATTTATAAGCATTATATTGATGTGTCGGATAATTAAGGCTGAAAATTCAATTTTTAAATAGTTTTGGCCAAACGAAGCACTTCACAGTCTATTGTTTTAGGGATGGGCTGGAAGACTTCCGTCTAAGATTTAGTCGGGTTCATATATTTTATATGTGGTCCATCTTTATTTTTTGACACGTATTTAACTTAAAAATCGATCATCTCAAACTCTCGTTAAATACATTATTTTATAAAATAATAAAAAATTAACCAAAATAAATAAAAATAAACAGTCAGATAATAAAATTGTTTTGAAAAAAAAATTTACTTTATAAGACGTATTAGTAAGACGTATTAGTATGTAAAATTTACTTTATAAGACGTATTAGTATGTAAAAAAATTTACTTTATATAACCCGATCATATCGTAGCCACACGGGTCTGGAAGATTAATTTTTCTTTCTTTTTGTTATTGAGAACAGCAGCCGGCCAGTTAATTATGGCTGAAATATCAGTTTCCATTTGCCGGTTATTCCTTTCGGACCTCACCGATTCATATCCCCGCCATCCCCAAATGTTAGGGCAAAATCAAACCCTGAAAAAACTCACCTAAATTTCCAGTTCAGGTGATCTTTAGTTCGTGGTAAAATGGGAGGAGATGCAAGGAATTGGGATGAAGAATCATACAGAAAGAGTATATTAAGAGAAAGAGAGATTGAATCTAAAACTGTATTCTGAACTATCTTTGCTCCTTCTCCTTCTCAAAACCCTGAATACACTGTTGTTGCTTCTAGTGATGGATCTGTTGCTCCTTATGCTATCTCATCATGTATTTCTGATCATGTAGTCTCAGCCCATTTTCTTCAATTTCAGTATTTTTCACTGATTTTGACAAATTTTCGAGTCTAATGAATTTGTTTTTTGTTTTTTTGTAGCATCTTTGGTTTAACAAGAGTAGAAATCAAAAGTAAGTAATGGGTTTTCTTAAAGGTTTGATTTTGATGATGAAATAAGTGGAATTAGGAAGTAAGTTTTTTTTGTGTGTGGGGCTTCTTCAGTGGCTGAACCAATTTGTTTACTACAAGGGCATAATGGACCTGCTTATGATGTCAAATTCTTTGGTGATGGAGATGATTCTTTACTGTTGAGGTCTCTCTCACTCTCTCTTTGAACAATGTGAATGATCATTAGCTTAGTAGTAGTAGACTACTAATTTTACAAATGGGTTTCGGTTATGATGGATGTATATGCGAAACGATAGTTGGACTGCATTTAGTTTTGCAAGTCTGCAAAACAAGCCACAGTTGTGGAGTGTGAGGTTGACTGCCGCTACTTTTCCCTGTGGTTTGCTTTGTGATACTTGATAGAGTCTGAGTAGCATGTGTAGTTAAGAGTAGTGTCTGTGGTGGTCATGGAGTGTGCTGGGGTCATACACAATGATATTTTCAGATAATATTCACTTCTTGGTCCATTTGTTACAATTAATAGAATCACATTCATTGGATGAGTTCATTCACATAATGATTACTTACTCTTTCCTAGGTAGCTCTTTTCAAATTGAATTTGCTTAAGTCATTTCTGGTAAAGGCAAAGTCTATATCAGTAGTTAACTGCTGTACTTTCATAGTTCGAAATTTGAACAGGGGGATGTCATCTGTTCTAAAACTGATAGTGAAATTAGTATTTGTCCTTAATTTAAAGAGAAAGGATCAAAAATCTGGTTTGCGTAAGATTATTGACTATGTATGCCTGACTTCTTTCAATAAGCATTATGTAGTTGTGGAGATGATGGTTGTATTCAAGGGTGGAGGTGGAGTACAATCCTTAATTCATGTTCTCCAGTCCATGCCCAAGGTATGCAGGTAATCCATTGGTAGGAGTTCTAATTAGTTTTGTCTTCTACATAATTACCACATGTTTCTGAGAGAAACTTTGTGTGTGTATTTTTGATTTAGTACTTCTTGCTAAAAGATTTTCATTTGCAGAAACTGATTTGAAGCCTGTACTTAACTTGGTGAACCCTCAGCATAAGTAAGTTGTCACGTAACAGTCTTTCTTGTTGTGTGTGCATATTTTATCTAGTTTGTTATCATAGTTGAGTAACTTTTGCAGTATCCTTTCTCCTGAACTGATTCCTCCATATTCTGGTTCCCTGTAAAGCCTCTGCTTAAAGGTTGGACCTACAATTAGGACTGAGTGCTAAATACTGTTCTGTTGTTACGAATATAGAATTACAGAAGTAATATTTTTTTATATACTTTCGTGTTTTGATGGTTACATTGTTAGCTTTAGGCACCATGGGCACTGAACTGGCTGAGTTAGAGATAGCGGAAAAGCCAACGCACATGCTTAGTTGAGGCTTCAGAAAGAATAACATGTGCATAGTTTTATCTTTAAAATTTAAAAAATACTAATTTAATTGAGGTAAATTAGTGATATAATGGGGAAGAGATTTCGTTTTGTTCTGACCTAGTTTTTCTTGAGAGATTGCCTTCGAAATCTTTATGAAATCAAGAGCGGTCAGTTATCGACAGATATGCTTTTAATCTAAAATGAAATTCTTAAGGGAAACTACTATTTGGGTATCTCGATCTTTATGTTCCTAACGAATTGTCAGTAACCTTTATATGTTTGGTCGAATCTTGTTTCAGCAAACTATTATCTCGCTTTTCAAGTGTTTAATGGAACTGCAGTCTCTTTCCCAACTTTTATAGGTCAATTGTATCAGTAATATTATTTTTCTGTTAACCACTTTCCATAGATCTTATCCTTACCTTGTTTTTTTTTTGTTTCTTGTTTCAGAGGTCCCTGGGGTTCTCTTTCTCCAATTCCTGAAAACAATGCCCTAGCCATTGATTACCAGGTTTGATAAGACTCTGTGTTTGTTTCTCTTGTATCCTTTGCTTTTCATATGGTGATAATGCTGGTAAATTCAATGCTATCTTGCTGGTGTATTTTTTAGGATGTTATGTTTCTAGATTTCCTAGAGACGGAAGACATCATATGGATGTAATTAGTAGCATTAGTGTTTGCTATGGTCGAGTGTCTTTGCAATATAAAGGAGGAGGCTTAGCATGAGTTTTCGGTTCTATGTGTGTGGTAATCATCTTCCGATTGAAGCTTTGTATATTTTTTTAACAGGGGGGATCCTTTTTTTCAGCTGCTGGTGATTCTTGTGCTTACTGTTGGGATGTGGTATGTACTATCTAAAGGTGTCGACATTACTTATATTATCGAAGGAGCAAGGTTTCATCAATATCACATCCTAGAAAGTTCATGATTCATTCTATTCTAACTTGATTTTTATTCTGTTTCTAGGAAACAGGCAAAACCAAAATGGCTTTCAGAGGCCACACAGACTACTTGCATTGCATAGTTGCACGTAATTCAAGCAATCAGGTATTTCTTTAAACTACCATAGTCTTACTTTCTGATTTGCATAGGCACTTGGTAGTCTTTAACTAATCCTACTATTGTTATCGCTCATCCACTCCGACGTTTTGGGTTTTAGATCATAACTGGTTCAGAGGATGGGAGCATGCGAATCTGGGGTGAGCTGTTTTTTTAATAGATTTTTCCATACGAAAATATTACAAATTCTTCTATCCTGCTTTCGTTTCTCTAAAATCTACTAATAAGAGAGTGACATGTGACCTTAACTACTCACATATGTAAATGCAAACAAGACAAGATCATAGGTAGACAGAAATTGATAAATTAGCTATACTATTTCCCATGAACTAGTATTTTGAGCCATGCTTGAGCTTTGGTTGCACTTCTGCCAGTTGATGTTTGATAATATAGATTGCAGAAGTGGAAAATGTATTAACGTCATAGATCCAGAGAAACAAATGAAGTCAAAGGAAGCTTTCCCATGGGTTAGTTGCGTTGGTCTGGATTCAAGTGAAAGCTGGCTGGTAAGAATTTTTGTGTGTGTTTGTACTGCACTGCCTATTTTTTGTGGTGTTTCAAGTCATAGTCGATGTTTCCCTTTTTTGTATTACATTTCATATGCCAAGAAGCTAGCTTTTATAATGTTTTTTGCACTAATAGTCATAGGAAGTCAAAGATGTGATTATGGAAGACCAGTATTTGGTACTCCGAATCTGAACGCGTTAAGTGAGGTGCCTGTTATTAGGAAACAGGTTTGAGCTGATTGCACTGTAAACGCATCGAGATGAAGTTATGTTCATCTAGTTGACCAGATTCTCTATGTAGCTTATCCACACTCAAATACTTTAGCCTTTTCAATAGTGGAGCAGACCCATGCTTCATTCCCCAAAATGTGGGACATTTCATAGTTGGAAAGGACTTGATGGTTGATTTGTCAATGAATTGCTCTTTCTCACTGTGTTAGAGGCATCTTTATGTGTTCCATGGCAATGGAGCGGGACTGCTAGATGTTTCTCTTCCCTATGTCAAAGAATTACTTGTTTCTTCAATTTGTTTTAATTAATTAGCTTATTTTCCGTTCTCCAGGCTTGTGGCAGTGGTAGGAGTTTATCAATCTGGAATCTTCCTGCCTCTGAGTGCATTTCGAGGATGGAAACTTGCTCTGCTACGCAAGGCTTGGTGTTTGATGACAATCAAGTAATTTCTCATTCCTTGAAATCCTTGAGAAAAATTATTTTGTTCCCCTTACAGCATGATCTTTGTGTATAATCATCTCCAGATAATCAAATAAAGGCATAATCCTATTTCTGTAATACCCCAATTCGGCAGGTAGGGTTCGCCGAATGGAATATAAATAATGGTTTATCCTTTTCTAACATCGAGACTTTTCAGCACAACTGGCTCAGAGTTGGCAAAAAGCTCTGAAGTTAAGCGTGCTCGGGCGGGAGTAATCCAGGGATGGATGACCTCTCGCAAAGCTGCTGCCGGATGACCGGAACGGTGCCCGTAAAAAACCTCACACTGTCGGATGATCGCAGTGGCTAAGTGGGGACAATATCGATGGAAGGTCGGGTCATTGCAATTTCCCACCTGTTATCTCATCTCCAGAAGTTACTAAAGATTTGCATTCTCTCCCTTCAAAATAATTTCTATATTGTTATAACAAACAATAGAGCCTCTAGGTATCTTCTTGTCCGAGTAAATGACCGAGTAATGTGAAGCATACCAAGAATCCTTCATACTTTTTGCTTTTGGTAGTTCCCTTCATGTATTGCCTAAAATATAGACAAATGCGTATTTCATTTAGTTCAGCGATTTTCTTGCCTCACAAATTTCTTAAACTATTCTAGAAACTTTGTATTATAGCCTGTTCCAAATAGCATCACATGTTTGAAGTTCTATTTATTCACACATTACTTACATCTGTATTCCAGATTTTAGCAGTTTGAGCAGAACCTTTACTCAACAGGCAAATTAGAAATTGTGTCATCATATATTTCAATTATGTCGGACGTGCACCGGGCTAGGGGTATGTAAATATAAATGTAAAATTTAAAAATAAATAAAATAATAAAGTGAATTTTATATCAAATTAGCTTATGTGTACCCACAAAAAACCTATGTAAGGCGATTAATTTTTTAAGCTTATGAAGAACAAGTGTAAAACATTAGTAAACCCATAGGCTTTTTGCAACTTGGCATGATCCTCTGATGAACCCGACCCAATTGATATAGATCTTTCAAAGAACATGTGCATCGTCATCACCTCTGTTCTTGTTTTCGTATATTCTGCACAAAATCCATTCATCCTTTCTGTTTTTTTTCCTCCTCAAAATCATTCCAGCCGGATTGAATTGCCGTTGTTGTCGTGTATTCTTGCATTACATAATCACTTGCAGATTCTTTAGAATCCCGCACTTCATAGTAAGCCCAACTTCCTTTGTATCCAATCAAAGTTGAAGAGTCTCTGGTTGAATAGATGGAAGAACTATGTGTTGTTGACAACCAAAAGCCCTCCCCAGCAACACGAACCCGAACACTGTTGGTGGCGGCGGCCGCATTGCCTCCTGCAGTGCATTGCGCCAGGCTTCCTCGTACTGCATTGTAATGCGCATATGTTTCAGCATTTTCTTCCCCATGGTACTTTCCTGTAAAGAAGTACCAATCTGTTGGATTCTTTGGTTCATACCCCTTGTATTTTTGTGTTAGTTCTCTAGGATGATAGCTGTAGAAATCAAGCACTTCCTTCATCAAGTTAGGTGGTAATTTTTCTCCCAAAACTTTTTTGGCGAGATAGTAATTGATCAATATTGCATCTGTTGGATTGAACTTAAAACCCGACGGAAGGCTAGCCAACCTCGCTTCATCGTCAACACCGCTTAGTATTGGGTTGGTTTTGGCACTTGCAGAAGACATGTTTGTATCTGTGTGTAAAAGAGAGAGATCGACAGAATCAGTACGAGACTGAGAACATATAAAACGTCGCTCACACTTTATATGTTTTAAAAGAAAAAACGTGAATGAAAAATCAAGATTGTTCTCAATAAAACTAGCTAGAGCACTTATTACCTCTCCTACATGTAAGATTCGTTATATTTTGTGTCATGATTAATAGATGTTTCACCATTATATATATGTTTTGTAGGCTAGATTATTTTTCAAAAAGAATTGTGAGATGAGTTCTGAAACTCCAGGTACTTAACAGAAATATGATTGGAATAATTGGTAGTATATAATATTTTTCATATTTTTAGAATTCAGGAATATGCTATAATCGTGAGATTTTTTATTCAATTTAGTTAAAAAATTAATTTCTAATAAATTGAAATATAATTGAGATAATTGGTAGTATGTAATATGCCCTATATTTTTAGAATTCGGTAA